>CAKNXH010000243.1:610892-662270 GCA_932178445.1 Andricus quercusramuli
TCATCATTTTTACCTTAAGTTAAATATCTCTCTAATTAGGAAGCGTCAATAATACGATATCTAGTGTAATTGTTCGCGTCTTCAAGAAGCATTGTTTGGGTCTTCGAGACGCATTGATCGACCTGTTGTTGTAACTTTTATGTCCCAACAGTACCGATTTAGAAAGATTAGAAAAAATGCGTTTTCTGCTTATATGAGAAATACTATATCAGGAATACTACAGTACTGTATCTGACATGTTGGTTTGCGTCTTCGAGACACGTCGAACGATTTGTTGACATACCTTTCATGACCTTTCATGATCTAGCAATGCCGTTTATGAATGAAAGAATATATTGTTTACCTTGTTGATATGAGGAAAACTTCTTTAACATTGGGAATACAACAGTAATGCATATTGTATATAATATATTTGTTCGCGTCTTCGAGACACATCAATTGCCCAATCGAAAAACCTTTTATGATGAACCATTTTTAACAAAATTATTTGCCTTGTTTATGAGAGGATTGTTTTTTAATAGTGAGAATATAACAGTAATATATTTGATGTAATTGTTCGCGTCTTCGAGACGCGTGAATTAATCTATTGAGAGTTGAAAAGTTGTTAATTGTAACAAAACACTTTGATTGACATTCCGAAGATTGCAATTTTTTTACTCTGATTTTCTATTAGAATGCTATAAGAAAATCTATCTCTTCTTGGCAAAAAGTGATTTTTTGTTGTTGAGAAGTCTGCCATTATATTCATCATTTTAGTTGAAAATTCATCTTCTTGGTTAAGAATGTAACTGTTTTGCAACGAATTAGTTTTTGTTGTTGCTGAGAATTAAATTTATTCACTGAGAGTGTAACTATTCCATTTTTTGTGAAAAATTGCTATTTTAAATCGAAAATGTATCTTTTCTGGTTAGAAATTCATGTATCTTGTTAAAAATGTGTCTTTTTTAGTAAAAATTAAGCTTCTTGGTTGAAAGTTGATCTGTCTTGTTACAGGATTCAACTATTTCGTTGAAAATTCGTCTTTTTTTGTTGAATTTAACTGTTTTTTATTTAAAATGAAAATCCTTTCTTGCTGAAATATTAACTATTACATGTTTCGTTGATAATTCATTTCTTTCAATCAACTATTTGGTTTGAAGTTGAACTACTTAGTAGAAAATTCCTTTTTTTTTGTTGAAGATTCATAATTTTAGTTGAAAATTCAACAGTTTGGTGAACAATTAAGCTGTTTGGTTGCAAATTGACTTTTTGTTGAAAACTCAATTACTTTGGTAGAAAATTGAACTATGTGGTTTAAATGTAAACTATTTATTTGGACATTAAGCTCTCTGGTTGCTAACTAACTTTTTTGTTGACAATTCATATTTTTTGTTAAAAGTGCAACTACTTTGGTGAAAAATTAAACTACTTGGTTGATAATTGAGTTATTTATTCAAAAATGTTACTATTTTATTGGAATTTCGCTTGAAAAATTTTTCTTAATAAGTTAAAAATTGAACTATTTGGTAGAAAGTTCAGGTATCATTTTCAATCAAAAATGGAAAAGTTACATTTTCATTTTTCAAAATTAATTCTCATAAAAAGGAATTTTCGACAAAATGGTTAGATTTTCGAACAAGGAGATGAATTTTATCTACAATAATCATTCATTAAAAAACAAAAAATTATTTTCAACAAAAGAGTACAACTTTCATCCAAGTAGTAGAATTTTCAACTGAAAGGGTTTATTTTCAACCAGGAAGATTCATTTTATACCAAAAAAATTGAATTTTCAATGAACAATGCACAAGTTACATTTTCAGCGAAGAAAATTAATTCTCATTCATTAAACAAAAAAAAAACAAATTTTTGGCAAAATAGTTCAATTTTCAAGCAAAGATAATGAATTTTCAGCTACAATTATGAATTTTTCACAGAAAAAATGAGTTTCCGAGAGACAAGTTTAAAAGTCAACCAAGCAGTTGAATTTTCAACCAAAAAATTTATTTGTTCGAAAACACGTTTAATTTTCAAAAAATAATTAATAAATTAATTGAAATAATTAATTTTTAACAAAATACTTGAACTTGCAATCAAGTACTTGAGTTTTTCACTAAAAAAGATGGATTTTTAATCGCAACATGGAATAGTGAAATAAATTTTCAACGAAAAAGTTACATTTTGAACAAGAAATGTATCTTTAAAAAAATTAAAAACGTATGGAGTTCAAGTTTCAACCAAGTTGTGGAAGTTTTGAACGAAAAAGTTCACTTTTAACAAATAAGTTACATTCTTAACCAAAAAATATCATTGTTCAACTAAAAATGGAATAGACGAATTTTCAGTTCAAAAATTAATTCGCATCAAAATAGTTGAATTTTCAACCAAAGAAATGAATTTTCAACCCAAAAAAGGGTCATTTGAGCCAAAATTCAATTTGAAAATACAATTATTTTGAGCCTTTGATTATATTGTGACAATTGTTATAGCGATTCGCCCGGTTGCCGGCATACCGATTTGGCGCAGTTTTTCTCAGAAGGGAAAGATCATATCAGAAAAATGGAAAATTGATAAGGTGGCTAAAGAGAGTAGGGATGATGAAGGGCTCTATGTAAATTGATTAGGTGCGCGGTTTAACCCGTGACCCCAAACAACGGGGTTGTTCTCAGGTCACTTTATCAGGGGTATCCGAAAACAATCGAGCCGATCTGTTCCGCGCCCCATGATGTTTCCATGGTCTTTTTGCCCGGCGGCGCCAAATTTGGTTCCTGGATGGAAGGAATGCCAGAATAACGCGAGCAAATCAGGGGTAAGCCTGAGCGACAGGGCAGCTTAGCACCCTCTGGCTATGAGGGCTATAGCATAAGGGGGTGGTTGCATTAAACACAAGCGAGCATGGGGGAATATGCACGGGATATCTGGCATTGTGCTCCACCCTCTCGCCATTCACGAACCTGCGACGATCGGAGGGCTCGAAATAATACCAGCTAAATGCTACATATTGCTTGGTTTGTCACGAATTTGTTTTGGGATTTGAATACCGATTTCGATCTGATCCCGCACAAGGACGTCACCTTTTAATCTCGAAGCGTAGAGTTGTTGATATTTTTGGAAATGGTCTTTTGATGTTCAGATTAGTGCGGTATATGAATTTTGTTACTAAGTTTTAGGAAGATAGTTTATTAGGCTTGTTTCGATCTTGAATTTTTGGGATTGTATTCCTCTTTTTTGTGATGGATAATTATTACTCTAGACTGTTAATTCATTAGTCAATTTTTTCTGATTGAGATTCGAACCTGCGCCTACAAAAAAGGATTTCGTAGCCTGTTAAGATATTAATTAAGTCGTCTTTCTTTAGCCAACATCTCCTCTTATAATTCCCCTACTTTCATTTCCCTTCCCGTCACTTCACCTAGTATCCCACCCCTTACTTCCCCCTTCACTTTCCCTACTCCTTGCTGCTCTACTTCTCCTTCTACCTCTCCCCTCACCTTTCCTGCCTAATTTCCAACCCCTCACGTTCCCACCTCAACTCACCCTCACTTCCTCTCCATTCCTCATCCTTCCTCTCTCAGCACTTCGCCTACTTCCCTCCCCTCACTTTCCCTGCTTCCCACCCCTAACTTCCGCTACTTCCCTCCCCTACTTTCCTCACCTCACTTCCCCTCTTGGAAAGAACAGGACCAAGAAGACTATTGTATTATTAAGGTCTATTATTTTAGACTGCTAATTCATCAACCAATTTTTTCTTATTGAGGTTCGAAGAGATTAGCCGTGCGCCTACAAAAAAGTGGTTCTGAGTCTATTACGATATCAATTGAGTCGTTCAAATGCTCCCCTCCCATAAATTCCTTCTCCCAGGCCCCCTCCTTTCGCCAATATCTACTTTCCTCCCCTAATTGCCCTTTTCTCAATTCCCCTTCTCTCACTTCACTTGCTATAACACCCCTCACTTACCCCTTCACTTCCCCTACTTCTGCCTGTTCTACTTCCCCTATTACCCATCCCCTCACCTTGCCTGCCTATTTCTCAAACACCTCACGCCCCTTCACCAACTCACCCTTACTTTCTTTATAAATTCTCATCCTTCCCCTCTGACCACTTCGTCTATTCCCCTTTCCACACTTTTCCTGCTTTCCACCCCTAACTTCCGCTAAATCACTCTCCTACTTTCCTCACCTCACTTTCCCTTTTTAGAAGAAAACAAAAGAAAAGATTATTATATTGTTTAAGTCTATTGTTTCAGACTGCTAATTCATCAACCAACTTTTTCTCATTGAGATTTTAAAAAATTAGACGTAGTCGGCGCTGTGTGCCTACAAAAAACGTTTTGTAGCCTATTAAGATATTAATTAAGTCGCTCAAATCTCACCCTTTCATAATTTCCCTCCTCTTACTCCCCAACCCCCTCCTTTCATCAACATCCCCTCCTCTCGCATGATTCCCCTTTTCTCAATTCTCCTTTCCTCCCTTATCTACTATCCCATCCCTTACATCCCCCTTCACTTTCCCTACTTCTTCCTGCTCCACTTCCCCTCCCCCCACTTTTCTTGCCCATTTCCCAATCCCTCATGTTCCTTCCACAACTCACCCTTACTTCCTTTCCATTCCTCATTATTACCCTCACTTTCGCCTCACTTTCGCTATCTCCACTCTCTAATTTTCCTACTTCCCTCCCCTACTTCCCTCACCTCACTTCTCCTTGTGGGAAGAAAAGGACGAAAAACGGACAGATAGAGTGATAGATGGTTACCCAACTACGTTACCAATTTGAAGGGGGGGGGGGGGTCACGTTAAAAATTAACGTTGGCACCATTCACGGGGGGGGGGGGGGCTAGTGGAAATTAAGGCTAAAATTCGAATTGAATGAATAGAAACCAATAAGAAAAATCAAGAACTTTTGGTTGAAAGGTCTACTATAATATTTTTGTTTCGAAATTCATCTCGTTTGATTAAAAATTCCAGTATTTGGTAAAAATTTTACTAATTTGTAGAAAATGCAAATATTTTGTTAAAGAAGGCATCTTTTTCTTCAGAAATTCAGCTACTTGGTTAAAAGTTTGAAAAGGTGAAAGTTAAAAGTAGTTCTACTTTGTTAAAAATTATTTGTTTTTTTGTGAACACATTTCCTTGGTTGGAAATTTAACTATTCTATTTTTAGAAAATTGATCTTGGGTTACAAAAACCATATTTTGGGTTGACGTCTTTTTCTGGAAATTAATTTTTTTGAGGATTCATAATTATAGTTGAGAATTCGTCTCTGCCATTGAAAATTAGATTTTTTTTGTCAAGAATTAATTTTTTAAACTAAAAATGTATGATCTATCCCATTTTTTGTAGAAAATTGACAAAAAGTATTTTAATTTTCAACCAATGAGTTGAATTTTTCAATAAAATAGTTGAATTTTTTACCAAAAATATAAATTTCCAGCAAAAAAGTTAATTTTCAACCAAGTAGCATAATTTTCAACCAAATAGTTGAATTTTCAATTGGCAAACATAAGTTTTCTACCAAAAATGGAAATGGTTGAAAATTTATCCTTTTCAGTTGAAAATTGAGCTTTTTATAGAAAATTAATCTTCTTGATTAAGAAATCAACTTTTTGGTTGAAAATTTAACACTTTGGTTGAATTTTGGACATGAATAAGGTTTCTGTGTAAATTATATTAACAAATACTTGAATAAGGAACTCAATTGCTGAAGTACCTTACAAAAATAATACCCAAGACAAATTCTTACCAAATCTCAACAATTACATTTGCTAAGTTCCTAATCCGAGTATTTAATAATATTTCCAACAGCTTTGACCCTAAACCAATTACTTATATATTTCTTAAGTATAACTGCATTGATTCGGGTGCATACAAAATTTATTCAAGTCTTTTCCTCCGCAATAAAAAATAATATCCACAAAAAGTCCAATTTTTCAAGTTTATTTATCTCTCTGCATATATTATAAAAATATGAAGCCGTCGCCGCTGCGACCAATAATAATATTTAAAGAAATACATCCCTTTTTGTAATAGCTTTCCAAATTATTTAAAATATTTAACAAACTTAGGTTCACATTAGAATTAATTGTATCGAGACCTTGATCGAGACGTGACACCTACCATATGAGCATTTAATCCTATGAATATTTTAAGAGTTTTTTTTTAATTAAGGCCAAATAATTTTTTACCTTAATTTCTCGAAAGAAATCTCTTTTATTTAAATGTTTTACACATGACGTTTCACATATGAGTAATTTTAGAAATGCATGAATTTTTTGGATAGCCTTTTTTCCTCATTTGGAAAGTGTAATAATCTAAATAGACTGGTTCAGAATCAACCAAAAAAAAATCTGTCTTGAAAATACAACCCACTCTTCATTTTGCACATGTCATTTTCAGTCTCTATTCTCCATATTAATATCTGGTTGCAATACCCTAAAGTCCTCGAGATTTTGATGTAAAACCGCAGCTTGATGTGACATCGAATTATGTCTAGGACTCTCATGATCTACACGTAACATTTTAACGCGTCCAAATGTGAATACATACGTGTATACCAAAACTTGGTGGTGAACGGAAGAGACGAACGTCCCACGTGGCAGTTCGAGTACTCTCAACGTCATTGCTACAGAAGTGTCGTTCGGACCCTTTTCATTCACGAAATAACGAAAACCTAGGCGTTCCTTTCAATTTCATTCTCAGATTTTTTTTCTTTTTACTCTTTACGCAAATTTCGTACAATCTCTTTATTATTTTTCATTCCGGTATATATTTTCTCATAACTTTGTGATTCAAATTTACTTACACAAATTTTTTTGAAAACATTAATTATCATATTTTAATAAATTTTAGTAATAATTACAGAACATATTATTGCTTTGAATATTTTCAAGCATATGGTATGTATAATAGAGTCGTCCAAAACTGCAGTGCTAATTTTTTGTTTTAATTTTTATGCATATCGCCCGGAAATTTGTTCGAATCAGAAAAAATTAATGCATGCATTTTTGAAATGGTATTTAGAGGCCCAGAAAGCCCCATAAAGTTAAACACGTATTTTTCATAAGAAAAAATACGTTTTTGTAAATTTTATTCTTTGAAAGAGTCTTTCAAAGAACTATTGGGAGGTGAAAATATCGGACAACAAAACTGCGACATAGAAGATAATGCATTAGAAAACCCAATTGAAAAAGTCTGTGTCACTGAGGTCAGAGATATAATTAAGAACTTGAAAAACGGTAAGGCTGCGGGTATAGACAATATTAGCGCTGAAATGCTTAAATACGGTGACGAGTACACACCTCACAGGTTGTGCGAATTAATAAATTTATGTATCGAAACGGGAGAAGTCCTAGACGATTGAAGAAAAGCGATTATCGTACCAATATACAAAAGAAAAGGAGATAAAAGCAACTGCAGTAATTACAGAGGTATCAGCCTACTAAGTACCGTAAGTAAAATATACTCAAAAATACTTATCCGTAGGGTAATGCAAATTACAGAAGAGAAAATATGGGAAGTCCAAAGTGGATTTATGCCAGGAAGATCATGTACGGATCAGATATTTAGCCTAAGACAGGTCGCAGAAAAAAGTTTGAGAGTAGGAAAGAAAGTCTTCTGTGCATTTATCGATCTAGAAAAAGCATTCGACACGGTAAATAGAAGTAAACTTTGGGAAGTCCTTAAAGAGTATGGAGTGAATGGAGGGCTCCTACAAGCAATAAAACAATATATACAGGTAGTAAAGCGAGTGTAAGGGTAAATGGGAAAAAGAGTGAATGGTTCGATATTATGCAAGGCGTGAAACAAGGATGCGTTATGTCCTCGTGGCTTTTTATCATATTCATGGATAAGTGTCTTAGAACTGCCCTCTTCGACGAAAAAGGTGTAGATCTCGAAACCGTCAAGGTACGTGGGTTGGCTTTCGCGGATGACAAGATTGTTATGGCAGAATCAGTCGAAGACTTGCAAAGAATGTTGAATAAACTTAATACAAGCATGAAGAACATGGACCTCAAAATTAACGTGAATAAAACGACAAGTACGTATATCTAGGTAGTCTATTCACTAACGACGGAAAAATAGATAGGGAATTAGATAGGCGCATAAATAAGGGTAAGCAGGTTATCGGTAGAGCAAGGTCCATCCTCACAAATAAAAACATATCAAAAAAAGCTAAAATGGCCATACATAACTCTATTTTCGTACCGACTGTACTATACGGTAGCGAGACATGGACCTGTCAAGAAAAAGACAGGAGTAAAATCAACGCGATCGGCATGAAACCTCTGCGCATAATATGCGGGAAAACACTGATGGACAAAGTACGAAACGAGACAATCCTCGAAGAATGTGGTACAGGGGACACACTAGTTGACATATGGGAAAGAAATCAGCTAAGGTGGTTCGGACATCTTGAAAGAATGAAAGATGAACGACTGACCAAGCAAGTGTATAAAGGTAAAGTAAATGGCAAAATGCCCAGAGGTAGACCGCCGAAAGAATGGTTAGAATCTGTGAATGAGACACTAATACGAAGAGACATAAGAAGCCATAGAAATACAAGAGCCTGCATGAAAAAATTCATGGACGTGAATGAAGCTAGAGTAGTATGCCAGGACAGAAATATGTGGCGACAAATAGTTTATAAACAGAGTGACAATAGAGTGAATGATGCCTGAAACAAAGACCTTGGATACTAATGGGCCCAGGTGGGGAACCATACATAATAATTTTGTGAGGCTCCTCACTTGGGGTGATCGCTAGAGAGATTGATCAGCAACCTGGGTCGGAGCAGTGTTGCGGAGTGAACGTGTAATTTATATAAATAACACGAGAACTCCAGATCAATCTAAAACATCTATACATAACACCTACATACCCATCCACCCTATACCCATATACCGATCAACCTCATACCTATATACCTATTTCACTACTTTCCATCCGAACAAGTCACGCCTACCCCGGAAGGGAAAAGGCTTAATGGTATAATAATAATAATATTCAGAATCGTCAATATTAGGTAGATCGAGTTGAATCTCAACATTTCCCTTCAAAGTTAGCCATATAATATGAATCAAAACTTATTTTTTAAATATCACCCCCATAAGTTTATTTCATAAGGTCCCAAAAAAATGATTTTTTTTGCGTTTTTTGCAAACAAATTGTTTATAATACATGAAATACTACCTTTACTGATAATTAGATGTTCATATAAATTGTTTCAAAAATTTGTTATTGTTTTTAGCAACTTTCTCTTAGAGTAGATTTTAAAAAGTCGCGTTTTTTTCCGAATTTTTCAACTTATTTCCAACTTTTCAGTCAAGGTGAAGTAATAATCAATGAAATCCAACAAATCATATTGTTCAACAAATTTTGTATTATTTTTAATAATATTGTCTCCGAATAATGCTAAAAAGTTGCTGTTCTTCCAAATTTTTAAACTTATTCCTAAATTTTCAATTATGAAGTGAAATTAATATTATTATCAATTCAATTTAACAAAAATAATTTTTTTGAGAATCGAGTATTATTTTTATTAATATTCTCTTTAAAAACTGTTAAAAAGTTATAGTTTTTTTTTTAATTTTCCACTTTTCATCCACTGTCCAATTAGTGTGAGGTAATAATTAATGTGATTTAATAAACCTCTTAGTTTCACAAAATAATTATTCTTTATAACTGTCTTATCCTATATTAATGCTAGATAGTTGTGATTTTTTCTGAAATTTCAAACTTCTCGTCCACTTTTTTCTTTGGTGAGGTAACAATTAATGCGAGTTAACAAACATAATTGTTTAGACAATTTATTATTGTTCATAACTATCTTCGCTTAGTTAATTGCTAGAAAGTTGCAGTTTTTTCTGAAATTTTTAATCTTTTCTTTGGCTTTTAAGTTATGAATAAATAAGCATTAGAGAGAATAATATATTCAAGAATCTCTTCCTTCTTTAAAAATATATTTTTTTGAAATAAAACAAATATTTATAAAATTGATATCTGACTCTCAATGTCTTCTTACTGGAGAAAGAAAGTCAGAAACAATATTAACTATAACTCTATTAGTGGTAACAGAGTATATAATACATGCAATTCCAAGTTTTTCTTTCACGCTTTTTGCAAAAAACTCCGTGTTGTAATTATAAACAAATTTTTGTTAAAGTCAAAGCACGAAACTGAATATTGCAGAAAAAGCGAAAGTGTCTAGCATTACTCTAAGAGGAGATAGTTATAAACAATAATTAATTGTTTGAATAATTGTGTTTATCTTACATTGATTATTACCTCACTGAGTGAAAAGTGGACATAAAGTTAATAATTTCAGAAGAAAACACATCTATCTAGCATTAATATAGGAGAAGAAAGTAATAAACATTAATAGTTTCTTTGAAAAATTTAAAAATTTAAGAAAAATCCGCAACTATCTATAGCATTACTGTAGGAAAAGATAGTTTTGATCAATAATAATTAGTTTAAACAATTAGGTTTGTTAAGTTGCATTAACTATAATAATTGAGTGCTTTTATTGAACTGCATATTCTATTTAAATACTGTTTCAATTTAAAATATTGCATTTTTAACCCATCCGACTTAAAATTTTTAATTAAGAAAAATAAGAATCGCCTAATTATTAGCAAAATTTGACTGTTCACTGGAAATAAGCAATTATGAATCAAATATTAAAAACTAAACAATTCGAAATTGAATTCTGTGAAAAAGAAATATGTAATAGAATCGTTAAAATTTTGAAGCTCTAAATTTAAAAGTTGAAGGTTACAATTTTAATTGTTCTATTTAAGAATGTTTCAATTTTTAAGTGCATTTTTTGAATTTTTATGTATAAATAACAATTGAATACTTATTAATTCAGAACGAATTCGAGTGAGTTAAGGGACATTTAGAACTTTACTCCTAGTTACAAAAACTAATTTTCAACAAAAAAACGAATGTCAACTAGTTAGATTCAACGGAAGAAGACGAATTTTTAACAAAATAGTTCAATCTTCAATCAAATAGGTGAATTTTGAACAAAATACTTGAGTTTTCGAACTAAAAATTAAAATGTTTCAGGAAACACTTAACTTTTAAACCAACGAAGAAGAATTTTCAACAAGAAAGTTTATTTTCAATCAAGAAAGATGAATTTTCAACTGAAAAGATCCATTTCCAACCAAAAATGGAATCGTTTAATTTTAGTTTGAAAAAATAATTTCGAACAAAAAACACAAATTATGAAAAAACAAGATTAATTTTCCAACCAAGCAAATGCATTTTCAACCGAAAATTGAACAGCAATATTTTCAGATAAAAAAATTAATTTTTATCTGAGAAAAGACGAATTTCCAAAAAAATAGTTGAATTTTCAAATGATTAGTTTAATTTTTAATCAAATAGTTCAATTTCCTCCTTAATGAGTTGAATTTTGAACTAAAAAATTCATTTCCAACAAAGTATGTAGTTCAACTTCTGACCGAATAGTTGAGCTTCTACCAAATTGTGGAATTTTCAAGCCAGAAAGACGAATTATCTACAAAACAATTGCATTTTCAATAAAAAAAAATATGAATTTTCAAACAAAAAAGTTTATGTACCACCAAAAAAATTAATTGCTTACAAATTAGTTCTACTTTTAACCAAGTAGTTGAATTTTTGACCACGAAAGATCACTCTTTAATGAAAAAGTTGCATTTACAACTGAATAATTAAATTTTAAACCGAATATTACTATTTTTAACGACACGATATGAATTCCGGACCAGAAATATGATGGTAGACTTTCAAGCAAAAAAATTAAATTTAAAGCAAGGAAAAACGAGAAAAAAGGGAAGTTTCTTTTAAAAAAAGGCAAAAAAGATAATTCTTGAAAAAAAGAGAAGAATTTATTAACGGTCCCTAATCTGTTAAGTTTTTTGCCACCTAACTTAATTTTTAAATTATATCAATGTTCCTGAAATGGAAAAAAAATGATTGACGGTTATATATAAAATGAAATTTATGGCTGTGGTTAATCGTCTCGAAAAATTCGTATTTCAAAATGGAAAGGGGGTTAGCTTCAGTGTCACATGACATTTTAAGGGTTCAGGGGGGGATCACCGAAATGTCGCAAATTGTGATAATTGGAAAGGGCGCGTTTTTGTTATTATTATATCATTATATCACTCGTTTCAAGCCCAATATCAGTCAAGATAAGTGGGAAAGAAATGTATAAGGGGGGCGGGGGTGGATTTTTAGAATAATCTAGACTAGATTCTAGCACTCCCATCTTGTTTATTCAAATAACACGTTCGTTCCGCAATAATGCTCCGTGCCAGGTAGCTGATCAATCACTCTAGCAATCACCCCAGGTGAAGAGTTTCAAAAAGTCACTTTGTGAAGCTCTCCATTCGGGCCCATTAGTACCCAAGGTCTTTTGTTTCAGGTGCCATTCACTCCACTGAAACTCTTCATCATGCATGTCTCATGAACAATTTGTCGCCACACTTTTCTGTCTTGGCATACATCTCTGGCTTTCTTCAGGTCCATGTATTGCCTCATGCAAGCTCTTGTGTTTCTATGGCTTTTTATATCTCCTCGAATTAGGATCTCACTCACACATTCTCACTATTCTTTCCTCTGTCTGCCTCTGGGTACACTGCGATTTATTTTACCGGGATATACTTCACAGTTAAAACTAGGCATTCATTTTTATCTGGGATCCTTTTTTGGGCGTTCTAATATGATCTCACAAATAGTCTTATTTTAGTACCAGTTTCTGTCTTGTTTAGTTTGCTAACTTCAGATTGATAAATGATCCGAGACAGCGAACTAAATTGATTCAGAGGGTGCATTGGTTCAATTGTTCCAAACTTCACTCTTACAAAAAACAAAAAATAGATGAAATCACGAAGGAATAGTAAGGAGTAGTATCCCTGTAAGTGGGGAGTGGGACGAGCGACGTCCAATAATTCGTTAATGCTAGCTACGAATGAAAACTCGTATGCTCCCCCGTTCACATGCGCACTGGCGGTTGCCATGCCAACGATGTCAACACGCGTTTGAAGTTTCGAACTTTTTGTATTGAACGAACATAAACAAACGAACATAACCTACATGTGCATCGAGATGTCAAAAGGTAACATATTGAGAGGGTATAACATGTGACTGCGAAAACAGCTCTGCGCATGTGCACTGGGGAGCATTCGAGTTTTCATTCGTAGCTAGCATTAACGAATTATTGGACGTCACTTGTCCCACCTCTGCTCACCGAACACATAGGGTGATACCACTCCTTACTATTCCTTCGTGGATGAAATTAAAAATTCGTAAAAATTAGTGTTGAACCGTCACACTCAGACGTCGCGAACTTCAGCCCTATGGGTTACGCTGGTTTCTAAACTTGATAGATTAGAATTTGTTTTACCAGATTTAGTTATTGACAAATGATCCTCATTTCGAGCCTATTTCAATCCACAAATCGGCCTTATTTGATTAGATTGGCGGATCAAACTGAAGTGGGATTCTTTTGTTGCGTGAACTGTTTTAATACCGAATTAAGTTCTAAATCGAATCCTAGTTTTTACAGTGTTGTTTCGTCAGTCGTTCATTTTTCATTCTCTCAACATGCCCAAATCAGCTCAACAAATTTTTTTCACACTTGTAATATGTGAATGTTCCCAACCTGTGAAATTTCTCGCAGTGAATCTGAGGTTTTAAGCCCGATCCCTGGGGCACGTCGAAATTGAAAGAGCGGCCAAATTATCGGGAAAGTGCTGGTGACAGCGGCAAGAAGGAGTTCGAAGAGACAAGACTTGAGAAGTCTGGGACGAGTTGAACCCCGCAAACTTTCCAAGGGGAGTCCGAGGGTGGAGTTTCAGTAGCATTAGACTGGCAAATTCTGGATTCGAGTTACCCCCTTTTGGTCCCCAACCCCTGAGCTTTCTCCTGGGCTCCAACACGTCTTAGCAAGACTCACTATACTTTCCTTCCTCTCAACTCTCACCCTCTTTCCTCTGTCCTCTTTCCTCTTTCCTCGATCCTCTTTCGTCCATCCTCCATCCTCTTTCCTCTTTAGCCACCCCCTCAAGCTTCCTTCCTCCCACGTACCAAGCTCTTTCTCAAGGAACTTAGATTTTACTTCCGAGAGTAATATAACAGGAAGGCGTGGAGGAGATGGTGAGGAAGCGGAGTGCGGGCAGCGAGTTTTATTAATTTCGAAAGTTCCCAAACTGATAATTAGATCCCCGCGGAGCTGGGCTGGAACCCGCTTTCCGTAATTTAGAGCGGAGAATGATGAAGATCTCAATTTCTGTCTTGGAGAGCAACGCCTCGGAATTTAATTCCTTTTTTATTACGCTCAACCCTTACTTCCTTGTGGTGCTTAATTGATTGTTAATTGCTGGAAAGAGGTTCTTATAGACTGCGATTTTTGCTTTTTTATATTAAATTCGATGAACTTCACGAATTTGAAATTTTATTTATTAAGTTTATTTTTTAAACTTAAAAGTTGAGCCTATAAGCAATTATATGAGTATAATTGTCAAATTGTAGGCAAATTTTAGCATCTAAAGTGGCAATCATATTATTATTAGGAATTAAATATTTCATAACGGAAATTGATCTCATCATATGTAAACATTTTTAATCCAAAATGGGCAGTTATGAAAATAAGAAATAATCATGAATCCATGCGCACGCGTATATAATCAGTCGTACGCTGTTCTATTGTATCGTAAGGTAATGATGCGAGAAAAATGTTAAAGTTTAACCTTTTTTAATGTTTATAAAAAATCACATATTTTAATTATAAAATTTTGTTAGGAGATATGAACGGATGGGTCGGCGTCCAACGTCAGGATACAGATACAGGAGGGGTACTAGGTAATTTTGGGGATCCAACAAGAAAAAATTATAACGGGGAAAAATTAGTTAGCTTATGCTTAGAGAAGGACCTATTTATTACAAATACCTGGTTTCGACATAAAATGATCCATACTTACACCTGGTGTAAAGGAAATAACCGCAGTATAATTGACTTAGCTATTGCAGATGAAAGACTAAGAGAACTAGTTACAGATACAAGAGTCATGAGGGGGGCCGAATGCAATACTGATCATTACCTTTTAGTCTCCAGGATGAACTTAGGGCGGGGGTGGAGAAGAAAGAGAACCAAACAAACGAAACAAACGCGAATCAAGGTCGAAAATTTACAGAAACCGGAATTACGAATAGATTTTCAGAATAAGATAAACGAACGCATAGATAAGGCAATTTGGGAGTCGCTTGAAAGGAACAAAGATGTAGAAGGTGCGTGGGCTTTATTGCGGGATACCATTGTTGAAACTGCGATTGAAGTGTGTGGTATGGCGAGGGTAGGAAAAAAGTCTGGCGATGCGTGGTGGAACGATGAAATTGCGGCAGCCCAACAAGAAAAGAAAGAAGCGTACAAAAGAACGTTGAACATGACAGGTCTTAGCGATGAGGAGAGAAATAGACTCAAAAATGATTACAGACACAAAAAGAGGAAAATTAAACGTCTAGTCAAAGAGAGTAAAGAGAAAACCAGAACAGAAGAAGAGAACAAAATAAAAAACTGCTTTGAAGGAATTATGAAACTATTATTTAAAGAGATGAAGGGAAGTAAAAGTACAGAGTTTTTTAGCATGAGAAACAGCAAAGGTGAAATGCTATATGATATAGACGGGATAGTAGACGCTTTAAAAGACTCTTTTAAAGAACTATTAGGAGGTGAAGATATAGGGCAACAAAACTACGACATTGAACATAATGCATTAGAAAACCCAATTGAAAAAGTCAGTGTCACTGAGGTCAGAGATATAATTAAGAACTTGAAAAACGGTAAGGCTGCTGGTTTAGACAGTATTAGCGCTGAAATGCTTAAATACGGTGGCGAGTACATACTTCACAGGTTGTGCGAATTGATAAATTTATGTTTCGAGACAGGAGAAGTCCCAGACGATTGGAGAAAGGCGATTATTGTACCTATATATAAAAAGGGAGATAAAAGCAACTGCAGTAATTACAGAGGTATCAGCCTACTAAGTACCGTAAGTAAAATATACTCATAAATACTTATTCGTAGGGTAATGGAAATTACAGAAGAGAAGATATGGGAAGTCCAAAGTGGATTTATGCCAGGAAGATCATGTACAGATCAGATATTTAGCCTAAGACAGATCACAGAAAAAAGCTTGAGAGTAGGGAAGAAAGTTTTCTGTGCATTTATTGACCTAGAAAAAGCTTTCGACATGGTAAATAGAAGTAAACTTTGGGAAGTCCTTAAAGAGTATGGAGTGAATGGAGGGCTCCTACAAGCAATAAAAACAATATATACGGGTAGTAAAGCAAGTGTAAGGGTAAATGGGAAACTGAGTGACTGGTTCGATATTATGCAAGGCGTGAAACAAGGATGCGTTATGTCCTCGTGGCTATTTATCATATTCATGGATAAGTGTCTAAGAACTGCCCTCTTCAACGAAAAAGGTATAGATCTCGAAACCGTCAAAGTACGTGGGTTGGCTTTCACAGATGACAAGATTGTTATGGCAGAATCAGTCGAAGACTTGTAAAGAATGTTGAATAAACTTAACACAAGCATGAAGAACATGGACCTCAAAATTAACGTGAATAAAACGAAAGTCATGGTTTTTGAGGGAAAAAGTGAGAAAACAATATGCAACATTGTCCTAAATGATGTGAGATTAGAACAAGTTGACAAGTACGTATATCTAGGTAGTCTATTCACTAGCGACGAAAAATAGATGGGGAATTAGATAGGCGCATAAATAAGGGTAAGCAGGTTATCGGTAGAGCAGGATCCATCCTCACGAATAAAAACATATCAAAAAAAGCTAAAATGGCCATACATAATTCCATATTCGTACCAACTGTACTATACGGTAGCGAGGCATGGACCTGTCAAGAAAAGGACAGGAGTAAAATCAACGCGATCGGCATGAAACCTCTGCGCATAATATGCGGAAAAACACTGATGGACAAAGTCCGAAACGAGATAATCCTCAAAGAATGTGGTACAGGAGACACGCTAGTTAACGTATGGGAAAGAAATCAGTTAAGATGGTTCGGACATCTTGAAAGAATGAAAGATGAACGACTGACGAAGCAAGTATATAAAGGTAAAGTAAATGGCAGAATGCCCAGAGGTAGACCGCCGAAAGAATGGTTAGAATCTGTAAATGAGACATTGATCCGAAGAGACATAAGCAGTCATAGGAACAGAAGAGCTTGCATGAAGAAATGCATGGACGTAAAGGAAGCTAGAGTAGTATGCCAGGACAGAAATGTGTGGCGACAAATAGTTTATAAACAGAGTGACAATAGAGTGAATGATGCCTGAAACAAAGACCTTGGATACTAATGGGCCCAAGTGGGGAACCATACATAACAATTTTGTGAGGCTCCTCACTTGGGGTGATCGCTAGAGAGATTGATCAGCAACCTGGGTCGGAGCAGTGTTGCGGAGTGAACGTGTTATTTGAATAAATAACACGAAAACTCCAGATCAATCTAAAATATCTATACCATAACACATATACCTATATACCTATCTACATTATACCATATAACGACCTACTTTACACCTATATACCTATCCCACTACTTTCCAACCGAGCAAGTCACGCCTACCCCGAAAGGGAAATGGCTTAATGGTATAATAATAATAATAATAAAAAGTCACCCACTTATGAATGAAAACACCGCCAAGCAAGTAACGGAATAGTTTTTATAATTTTTTTTCATCGCGAAAATGGTCCCAGGCGGAAATATTATATATAGTTTATATATAGTGTGAAGTATTATATATAATATTCATTTGTTATATATAAAAAATGTATAAAAGAAATGAATATTATATATAATACTTCACACTATATATAAACTATATATAATATTTCCGCCTGGGGTTTTTAACGCACGTACGGGAATGACGTTTTTGTTGTCAAGATGCATTTTTCAGTTTTGATATGGGATTCACAAAAATGAGAGTTGATATATTAAGCTCAATTTTATCAAATCTTGTATTAAACGATACGCCTAATATTTCTGTATTTACTATTTATCACTCAACTGTAACTATAATATTTTACTAGAAAAAAAGACGTACGGTAATGACGTCTGAAATGGCAAAAATTGAGAGACAGACTTCAAGGCTTTTACAATATTATTTATTTAACTTAAAAAATGTGCATACATTACATTTATGTTCACGTGAAGTTTATAAACTTGATACGTTAAGCGTTTTTCAGGTTACTGTCTAAACAGAAGAAGAAAATCAGTTTATCCTTGTGCAAAGTGAGGTTGGGACGCCGTACGGTAATGACGTTTTGGGTGTTCGTACATTAAATTAAAGTGAATAGGAACAGAAATGAAAAAAAAGAACTGAAAATTTTGTAGAGAATGATAATAAGTGCTTATTAAATTTTAAAAAAATCAGCACGAGTTTCTAAGTTAATGTTATATTACTGGGACTTCAAGTTTGCCTTCAATTTGAAAATTACCCATATGTAGCAATTATGTACAATAATTTGCTGTTCTTTCATGAATTCTTTCCACATCGAAGCTTTTCATGTTTCTACTCGCTTTTTGCCAATTTTTTTTCACGCGACTTTTTTGTTATTTCAATGTGACACTTTATTTATTATTATTTACTTTTTTTAAATTTGTGGAATATTCTTTTATTTAATTTTTCTATTATTTATTTAAACCATTTCCGATAAAAATGTTGGTTATCTAGTTCTGTACTGCAATACTTCAGTTATTAATTTTGCACTTTTGATTAGAATGATTGAAATCCAGAAATCGTTATGTACTTTTTCAGAATTAATTGTTTTCAACGACTTCAATGAATGCGCAATTCTAAAACAGTCTAATTTTTGAGACCTTGAATTTGAAGGTTTTCGCTCCAAAAGCTTAAATTTAAAAATATTTTGTATGAAATTATTTACTTTTTAGACGTTTATAATTTCGCATTTCACTATAAGCAGTTTAAAATTCGCTATTGAATTTTTCAAAATTGAAAAATTTCAATTCAAAGCCTTTGTAGTCAGTTTTAAATTTATTCATTTCAGATTTCAATACACTAAATTGTTTGATTTTAATTTTAGTCAGATTTAAATGTATTAATTTCAGATTTGAATCTTCTAGCTTATTTAGTTACTTTCTTGAACATACAGAATTGTCTGCTTTTTTGAATTCTCCGAAATTTCAGAATATCAAATTAAAAGACGTCTTGACAGATGTACAATTTTCAGTTTAAAAGATTTATAATTAATTTTTTTTTTAATTGAATTATTTTTTATTTGAAAATGTTCCAAAATATTTAACATTTTAAACTAAACTTGAAAAAGTAATTTCAAATCAGAAGGCTTACAAATGTGTAAGTTGAAAAATTGGAATCATAGAAAATCACATAAACTTGTTTTGTATCCTTCTTTTTAATTTTCAATTTTCCATTTGAGATCTTAAAGCTGTCAAATTTTTAGTTGAAGATTAAAAAAAATGAATAATTCAAAATTGAAAAATATTTGATTGGGGTATTTCAAGAATGAATCATAATTCTGATTTTCTTAATGAAGTGCTAAAAGTTTAATGATTTAAAGTTGAAAAGCTAAAAATGACGTTGTTCAGAATCAAAATAGGTACAATTAGAACTATCTAAAATTGATACCTTAATAATCAGTTCATGTTGATCGCTCAATTTTTAATTTTTCTCTTTCATAAGTTTTAATTTTATAACTGAAATTCAAATATCTGAATTTTGAAAAGTATAATCAACAATCTGAAAATTATTTATTTCTAAATGATTCAAAATCGCCTGAAATAATTGAAATTTGAAAAGGTTTGAGGATAGAAAGGTTGTATAATATCACAATCCATCGTTATTACAAATATTGTCAGCTTTAAATAAAGTTCATATTTGCTTGATTTTCAACATTTCGTAGTAGACATTTTCTTAAAAAACAGTGCATTTATTTTTTGATCGTAGAAAAATTATTCTAATTAATTCTAATAATAAATTATAATTTTTGGTTCGTGCAAAGAAAAAAATGTATAACTGAACGAAAGATATATTTATCCTTGATCTGGCCACAAATATATTATGTAGTTGAAAACTAAACAATAATATTCGCAAAATCTTTGAAAAATTAAATTATTTATTTAAATATCCAACTATTCTTCCGGAAATTTTATTTTTTCTTAGAAATTAGTTTTTTTTTAATTTGAAAATGTACCTATTCCATTTTTTGTTAAAAATATTTTCTTTATCAGTTGAAGATTCAACTATTTGGTAGAAATTGATCTTTTTTATTTGAAAATTTGTTTTTTCTATGGAAATTAATCTTTTTTTTGTTGAAACCTCATCTTTTCTGGTAAAAAATTATTATTATTTTTTTTTTGAAAATTCAACTATATGGTTAAAAATTTATCTATATTTTTAAAAACTTAATATTACACAATATACTCAACAATGCTCTGTAGTATAAGGGAAAATAAAAATTTGTTTGAATTTGTATTTATCTATTCTATTTCCATTATTATTATTATATTTATTTTTATTTACATATTTATTTTTTATGTATTTTATTCACATTATTCAAATTCATGGACTTTAGGGACAAATTCATATGAAATTACTAATTACGTTTTCAGTATTATTTAATTATTTAATAATTTGGTGGTGCCAATATGTTATAGAATATCTTGTAATATAATTTGTCAAAGCATTCTAAATTAAGCATATTAACTGAATCCCCAAAAACTGAAAAAACATTATTTTTTCCAGGATCTGAGTAGACACTCTGCAAAAGATATTTTAAAAAACGTCAAATTTTCCTGTTTTCCTAAAATTAGAATAACTACGGGAATAATTAATATTTTTCAAAGATCTTCAGCTCATTTTCAGAGTAATAGCTCATCCTATTCTGTTGAATTATTGCGATATTTTTGAAAATTTCCCCTTGATTTTAGCATAGGTTCAAGCTTGGTGCAAAAAAGTCGCACAATTTCCAACAATGATTGAATTTGCCGCGCAATTCAAAAAAATTCGAAACAATAACATTTTTATAAATATTACAAATAAAATGTTTTCATATCGATATAATATGAATCACCTAAAAAGAAAAAAAAATGAATTAAGACACTTTAGCAACAACTGAAAAAACAGGAGTGTGGAAAATTTCCGTAGGGTAAAAAATTGGTTATCATTTAAAAAATCTTTTTTTTTCGATCTAACCTTTTTTCTTATTGATTCTTACTGACTTTCCTTAACTGATAAGATTTTACTGAAAAATAGCTTATTTTCCGGTAAAAAGATTATCTACAACATGACCTCATTCATAAAAAAAAAAATATTTAATGACTCAAATAATTTCAATATTATTAAAAATTGAATTAAGTCAATTTGTAGAGAATCTTTTTCCTGAAGAAAATCAGCAAGTAGATTTATACCTTTCATAATGAAAAACCCCATAATTAATTTTTTTCTGACAATACCCCCTTTTCAAATAATGAAGTTTAATATACAGAAATTTAAAGAAGGATCTGATAAAATATTTGCATGAATGAATAATTTGACAGATAATTCCGTATCAAATTTTGTCTTTTAAATTTTTCATATTCGCGGAAAATATCTTTGAAGTGAGAGAGCAAACAGTAATCTGCGTCAGAATGATTTTTCATATAGTCATAATACATATTTGTTCTGGATGACCTTACTCTTTTTGCCATTATATTCTATGATTATTAATTTTTCCTGAGAATACTTATCGTATTTAAAAGTTTAAAAATCAATTTTTTAGTTTTAAATTTAAAACTACATTTATATAGACTCCTTTTACCGACATTTATCGACATTAATTATTAATTTAGCACGGTTTAAGGCTTTCTACTTTTTAATATTATAAATATGAACAATTTAAGGATCCAATAACAAATTTTCAAATATTAGATAACTTTTCAAGATTTTTGAAACAATTAATGATTGATAATTTCGAATTCAAAGCATTTGAAATAGAAAAACTTCCAATTAAAACTATTTTACATTGGTTAAAATGATTATAAAGGACAATGTTTCGATTTGAAAGAAATATAATTTAACTTGTCTCATTTCTAAATGAAAGAGTTTAAAATTGGATGGTTTGAAATTAAAAGTTTTTTTTCCAACTGCAAAATTTAACAATTCCATTTTACTTGTAAACTTATTTTTTTTAGTTCAAAATTCGTCTTCATCTCATTGGTTATAAGATCAACTATTCTGTTGAAAGTTTAATTTTTTTGTTGAAAATTGAACTATTTTAATGAAAATTTGTCTATTATTGTAGAAAATTAATCTTGTATGTTGAATTTTTCTATTTGTTTGAGGATTCAACTATGTTTTTGAAAATTCGTCTTTTTTCGTGAATTCCACTGGTGGATAATTCGTTTTTGTTGTTGTTAGAAATTAGGTTTGTAACTGCAAATTAAACTGTTACAATATTGGTTAAAAACGACATTTTTCCTAAAATTAAAATTCAACTGTTTGGTTGAAAACTCATCTTTGTAAGTTAAAAATTCAGCTATTTTATTGAAAGTTCAACCATTTTTTGAAAATTCAACTATTTTGTTAGTGTAATCTTTTTTGGTCGAAAAGTCAACTATTTTGTTGAAAATCGGTTTGCTAACATTGAAAATGTGTATTTTATGGTAGAAAAGGCATCTTTCTTGGTTAAAAATTCATCTCTCTTAGCTAAAAATAAACATTTTTGGTCAAAAATTCAAGTTCTCAAAAAAAATTCTTCATTTCTTGCATTTTTTCTTTGTTCTATGCAATTGAAGCTTGTCTTTCTGGTGTGGGATAATGTGTCTATGATCGTCGTGAGAATGAATGAAACAGCACAATATTTGAGCCGACCATACCCTCGCTTGCTTCGCTTCTCCTCCATTGCTAGACAAATATGCTCGGAGTCAACATTCACAATACCAAATACAGCCTCACTTCTGTCTGATTGTGCAGCTAGCTGAGGATCTGCACGTACACATTTTTATGATCATTTATATTTCTCATGAAATCCAAATTTTATCTCATTAGCTTACATTAATCTAGCACCTCCACTTGGTAAAAGCACAAAATAATGAAAATTCAATTCCATCAGAATTCTAGGCCTTTTTGGGCTCTTGAAATTCGCAAAAAAATTCCCCAAAAAAACCTTGAGTTCCAAAATCAACCCCCTTCGAAAAAGTTGAATTTTTCACAAATTTATTCCCGGTGTATTTTTGCGCTTTTTTCGGGCTCCTCGAAGATAGCAAATCCGAGTTTTCTACTTCAACCCTTAAATTTCAAAATCAAACCCTTTATACCACCCGCACATGACTTTGTCAAGAAATAATCATTTTGAGAATTTTACAGCGTCAAACGTACATTATAAAATTCTCAAAAAGTTTTTTTTTGACAAAGTTCTATCTGTGTGGCACGAAGGGGTAGATTTTGAATGTTAAGGGTTGGAGAACAAAAATCAAAGTTGGTATTTTCGAGGAGCCCAAAAATCAGAGACTTTATTTCCATTGTAAATTTCTCGAAATGATAATTTTTTGACAAAGTCATCTCTGCGTGGTATGAAGGGGTTGATTTTCTACGTCAAGGGCTGGAGTCATAAAATCGGATTTGCTATTTTTAAGCAGTCAAAAAAAAATGCGCCGCGATTATATTTGTGAAAAATTCAAATTTTTCGAGGGGGGTTGATTTTGGAACTTTAGGGTTGTTTTGGAGAAATTTTGTTGCGGATTTTAAGAGACCAAGAAAAGCCTAAAATTCTGGTGGAATTGAATTTTCATTATTTTGTAATTTTAGAAAGCGGAGGTGCTACAGGTAAATGTAATCTAGCACCTTCACAAGAAAATTGATTTTTTGAAATAAGTAAAGGAGCCCAAAAATTTTAGTTGGTATCGAAAAAAAGCCTAAAAAAAGCCCGAAATTATGAGCTATGAAGAATCTCGGAATTTTATTGTGAAGGTGCTAATTTAATGGATCTGATTTTCTACTAGTCATTATTACAGAATTTAACAATTTTCACTTTTTCACCACGTGATTGTCAAAAATAATTAGTATCATTCCATTTTCTCGTATCGAAAAGTAACAAGTCACTATGATAAAATACAAATGTTGGCCTAGTATTACATAACATTATTTATTCTACGCAATATCAGAAAACAGGAAATGTTAAAAAAAAATTAATGTGTGTGCACAGGTGAAGAGAATTAATTATAGTCATTTCGTATAGTGCTGTGTCAACTTATCTTGTTTTGTTTCATTTGTTGCTTATTTGACTTTTTTAAAATTTTAGAATCTAATTTTGAAATCTTTGATCAAAAATAACTTCAAACTGAAGAAAATAATTTTAAATTAAAAGAAATTTGCCAAAGGAATTTTTTTTGGAGCAAAGAAACTTTTCTTTGACTGAAAGCTAATAAATATTTTTCTTTGATTCAAAGACATCTTCTTTAGACCAAAATTTTTATTTCTGTATGAAGATTCATTATTTGAAATCTTTTCAGTCTGATACCTCTTTTAAGTTCTGTCATACAAAACATTACATACAAATTGGATCGTCACCAGTTTTTTTAGACATAATTAAATGAAAATCTAAATCGCAAAGCTTATTTTTTGAGGTAGGAAAAATAAAGGCACTGGCTGGTATTGTCAGGATATCTTCTTATTTTTCACCCTACGTCCATAAAACAATTTTTTATTTTATTGAAAAATTATTTACCTATTTTTACTCATTGTCACTATGGTCGCTTCTAAATTTTCAAGAGCTTTAAACATTTTTAGAGGATTTCAAAAGATTTCAAGGTATTCCAAAAGATTTCAAGGGAGTTCAAAATATTCCGAAGGATCTGAAATATTTAAAATATTTTAAAAGATTTGAGTTATTTTGAGGGATTTAGAAAAATTTTCGTGGAGTTTTGAATAGTTTCCTAGAATTTCTTAAGATATGGAACGATTTGATAGGATCTATGAAGTTTTAAGCGATTTTAATAGCTCTCAAGGTATTTTAATAAATTTTTCAGGATTTCAGGAAATGTCGTTAGATTTCACTTAATTTTGCGGCATTTTATAATATTTGAATGGATTTCAGAGAATTTACGCAGTATAACTGCGAGGGATATCGTAGAATTTTAATGATTTTCAAATATTTCAAGGTATTTTCAAAGATTTTTAAGAATGTTGACGATTTTAGGATATTTTTAAAAATTCCAAGAAATTTTTAAAAGACTTGAATTATTTAAAAGGATTCCAAAGGATTTTAAAGATTTAAGCGTGTTTTTAAAAATTCCAAGTAATTTTTACGAGCTTTAAAAAATTGCAAGGCATTGCAAATGATTTGAAAAATATTTCAAAAATTTAAGGGTTTTCTAAAAGATTCTAAAGCATTTTCAATTAATCTGAGTAGTTCAATGAGATTTCAAAGGAACTGAAATATTTTAGGGCATTTTGAAATATTCCAAGCCATCTTCAAGATCTTTAAAAAGTTTCACAGGATTTTGAAATATTTGAAATATTTTAGGGAATTTCAAAAGATTGCAAGGAGTTTTTTAATTGATTTCAATAATTTAAAGGAATTTCAAAGACTTTTAAAGAATTTCAACGACTTTAGGATACTTTAAAAAATTCGAAGAAATTTTAAATTCATTTCAATAATTTGAAAAGGGATTTGAAAGGATTCAAAAGATTTTGAGGTATCTTTGATTTTTGACAACTTTAACATCTTTCAAAGGATTTTAGAATATTTTGAAGGATGTGAAATATTTTAGTGAATTTAAAAAGATTCCAAGGAATTTTAAATTGATTTCTGGAATTTGAAGGGATTTCGAAGGATTTTAAAGAAATTCAATGATTGTAGGATATATTAAAAGATTCTGAGGAATTTTCAATTCATTTCAAAAATTTGAAGGACTTTGAAAAGTTAAAAATTTTTTAAAGAATTTTTGAAAATTCCAGGGAATTTTTGAGAGCAAGGGATTTCAAATGATTTTAAAGGATTTAAGATGTTTTAGAATATTAAGAAAATTTCCTAGGTATTTCCAATTGATATCAGTAATTTGTGAGATTTTTAAGGGAAAATTTTTTAAAGGATATTTTAAAAGATCCCAAAGCATTTTCCATACCTTTTAAATGTTTTAAAGGATTTCAAAAGATTGTGGAGGATTTGAAATATTATAGTGATTTTAAAAGATTCATAGAAATTTTTTAATTCCTTCCAGTGATTTTAAGGGATTCAATGATTTTAAGGGATTTTAGAAGCTCTCAAGGTATTGTATTAAATCTTACTGAATTTCAGGAAATACCATCAGATTTCAAAGAATTTTACGATATTTCATAATATTTTAATGGATATAAAAGAATTTGTTCACAAGAGGTGAGGGCTTTTGTAGGATTTCAAAGATTTGAAGACATTTTCAAATATTTTTTGCAATTTATTCGAATTAATTTGGAATTCGTTCATTTCTTATTAATTTATCCTTTATTCTTTTAAGTTCTTCGGAATTCTTTCGATTTTTCTTAATTTTTAGGGATTTTCAGTTCAAAATTATTATATCTCATCCATATAAAATTCTATATTAACAATTTTACAGGATTAGAATTTTGGTTTTGTAAATAATAATGATCAAGAAAAATACCCAGGCGGAAAAATTATATATATAGTTTATATATAGTGTGAAGTATTATATATAATATTTATTCGTTTTATATAAAAAATGTATAAAAGAAATGAATATTATATATAAAACTCCACACTATGTATAAACTATACCTATTTTTGTCGCCTGGGTAAACAATTATTATGGAAAAACTCATAGAAAAGTCGAGGAATTTAAAAAATAAAGCTTCGCTTAGTGAAACGCAACACTGCAAAATTGTTCATAAAATATATCGTAAACATAATATAAATTATATAGTAAAATCGAAATAATATTATTAATTTACAAACGAAAACAAATTATTTATGTTTGGCTTAATCCTTCAATGTGTATCAAAATTTGTTGTTTAAATTTTTGCAGAAACACATTACACATAAACATTATACGAACCGACGGCAGAACCTGCGTGGTAATTTTCGAACTAACTACTCTCGGACGTTGAGTACGGATAGGCGCGGATAGCGCTCGGAGGGGTGTACGTTCGTGATTCTCACCTTGTCACGTTTTTACCGCATTTAAAGCGACACTGAGGATGATTGTAGACACAAGCCACCCTCGATGATGCCGAATATCCCAATTCAAATTCGACTCTTGGTAAGCAGCTGCGCTCGGGAAAGGTTTTCTGCAGTTTTCCTCTCCTTCGGCCGAAAATTTCAAACAAATGTGAACGCTCTATATACCGAAAAGACTTGCTCCGCCGGCCCTGATGGCACACACTCAATTAAAACCGTGAAAAATTGGAAGCATAATATTTGAAAAGAGTAAACTGTATAAAAATACTCAAATAAAAAATGATTTAAGAGACAGCAAATATTTTCTTTTGCACATGCAGCTCACATAAGAAAGCAGAGAGAAGTAATTTAAAAAGGAATTCGGTGGTGTATAAATACATTATACTTAATTGGCGTATAAATTTATGTACACTCTCTCCTTTATACATATAAACTTGTAGCTAATCTGTGTGATGTGTCCTAAGCAATTGAAATTAGGCCGTAGAGTGTACACATTTGCAGTTGTGTATACTCGCGACGGGTTGAAGCCGAGTCCACAAACGCGATTCGCTTTGCTCTTTCGCCATGTAATCCTTATTTTATGAGATGAAACGACAAGCGATCTCCAATACAGGGATTAAATAGTGTTTGTTTAATCGAAATCCTAAACATAAATTCACGCAATGTGTATAATGTCTATATCTATAGGTATACTTTTTTTCTATCAACGCCTCTCAACTCGGTCTATCAAAATTTACCTGCGCATTGTTTGATCAACAATGCAGTGCCACTTTTTTTTTGACAATCTCTCTTTTCAATTGACTTCCAATTCATTCATGTTTATTTACTCTTGTCGTAAAATGTATGTGTGGGTTTTAATTTTACGATGTAAAGTTGGTTAAATACCGTTTTTGCTGAAAGTGCTATTAGCTTGAAACGAATCACAGTTGCGGTTTTTTGATTCCTTGCTGAAAGATTGAAAAAACAATGTTTGATAACTGTGTCTTGAACATGAACAAATTTTCAAGTAGCCCTTTTTAATTGACCAATTTTGCTTGATATATTTCAGAACCGATTTTTGAACATTTCAGATCATGAGATTTTTGAAAACAAATGAATTTCCAAGAAGCCTAAGATATATTTTTAAAATTAATAACAAAAAGGGTGAAAATTCTAAAGCGACTATGATGATACAAAACATTTATAGAATCTCTTAAAGATATATGTAGAACAGATAAAAATATTTGAAAATAATATTTGACAAAAGACTTTTCACCATTTATTTGATTTTGAATTCAGCATTCCAAAATTATACTATATTATGCTATAAATCTCTGTGGCTCTGGAAATTTATTTATTGTTTCTTTCTAAAAGTGTTAGTTTTGCTTAGTTTCGACTTCCGCACTTTAAAAAGATTTATAATTTTCTAGGGCCAATAGAAAATGTTCTAAAAGTTTAATAAACCTAATTTTTTTTAATCAAGAACTTAAAATTTTGTAAAATGTTCAAGTTAAATGTTCAGAAAAAAATTGATTCTATTTTTTTTTAATTTCCCACAAAATAGTTCAATTGACAAAAAAAGATGAATTTTTAAACATTAAATAAATTTTGAACAAAGAAGATCATCTCTCAACGAAATAGTTGAATTTTTCACCAACAAAAATGAATGTTACCTAAAGTAGTTTGACTTTCAACTAAGAAGATTATTTTTTAATAAAAAAACGAATTTTCAACCAAATAGTTAAATTTCCTGCCAACAAAAAAATTCTTGAACAAAAATAAAATAGTTAATTCTTCAGTTAAGAAAATCATTTTCAACAAAAGAAAACGAGTTCTCAACAAAATATTTAAATTTTCATCGAAAAAGATGAATTTTTAACTAAAATGATGAATCGCCAAACAAAAAAATATTTTTTTAACAAAATAGTTCAACTTTCAGCAACAACAAAAAACGAGTTTTCAACCATATAGTTGAATTTTCAACTGAAAAAAATCATCCTCAACGGAAAATGAAGTACTTAACTCTCTGTTCGGAAATGTGTTTTTTAAATAAATAGATACATTTTCAACCATTAAATAAATGTTTAACAAAGAAGGTCAACCAAATAGTTAAATTTTCAACCAAGAAAGATGAAGCGGCAATCAAAAATATAATAATGAATATTTAAACTAAAAAATATAATATTTAATCAAATAGTTGAATTTTTAACTAAGGATACGAATAATCGATAAAAAATGGAGAAGTTAAATTTGGAGTTAAAAAATTAATTTTAAATAAAAGGGCAAATTCACAACAAAATAATCAAATAATTGAACATAAAAATAAAGTATTAAGAAAGGAGTTCAACTTAAGTTGAAATTTCAACAAAGTAGTTGATTTCCAACCAAAGAATTGATACGGAAACAAACGATAAACGCTTTCGCGATAAACGCCATTTTTTTGTAAACTGCATCACCAACTATCAAAGTTATAATATTTATAATTTATTTGTAAAAAATGGTTTCGTCTAATTGGTGAAATGCAAGTTGTTTAAAATACCTTGAAAAACAACATAATTTGTTACGAAACGCGCGAAGAGAATTCTGCCGCAATAATAATTTTTTTCTATGGAAGGGAATCTTTTTAATGAAGTTTGACCCTTATAGGGCAGAATCTAGGGAAACATTACAAAAAATATCTCAACAACTTAGAAAATACTAGAGATTTATTTTTGAAATTAGTTCAAGAACATTAAATTTTTTTTATTATTTTCAGAATTGTTCAAATTAAAAAAAAACGAAATTAGACGTTTTTTTTAAATATCTTTTTATAAAATTTGACATTTTACCTCTCACTTTAGCTTATTGGACTTCAAATTTTATTACCTTTCGCGATATTGCATGGAAAAAATTCTTATGTTAATATTATAAAAATTAAAATCTATTATTTAATGGCCGAAAGAACAGGTGAAAACAAATAATCACTTCTTATTTTAAATTACTAAAAATGGATTTTGACCCACTTCTAAATAGAACTGGACCATATTCTTCCTGTAGAGACATGTAGTTAGGTAAAAAAAATTTTGTTTAAACCATTAAAACGCGTTTCCGACATTTTTCACTTAGGCCCTTAATCCTAATTTAACTTTTACTAAATGTGCACAGTTTTTAATTAAATATATTCATAAGACCCTAATGCCAATACAAAAATTCTTCTTCACAATTTAAATAATTAGGTCAATTAAATCCGACGTTTTTCAAGAAAACAGTGAAAATGTCACAGAACGGGGGCCTAGAAATCAAATTGTGAATTCTGTATATACTTCATAATGAATATTTATATCCAGATAAAAATTGATCCATTTCTCCTCCTCAATGATAACAGATTCATTTATTTTTAAGTAAAATCCCCATCAGAATCATAATATTTAATAATAAATTCCGAAAAGTCAGGGCCATTATATTTTCTTTTAACGTATTTATGAGAAGCCCTTGGTGTCGAGTTACGATCGAATTTCACGAAAGGCGGAGCTTTTAGAACCAACCAAAATCCCAGGATCCAATTACCCATCTCTAATGGCCCTTTATCTAAAATATCTCCATTCCCCTAAACCTTCCCCCAAACAATTAAAAAAGAACTTGGGAACTTTAGAAGTGAGATTTAGGGGTGAGGAGGGTTAGTTGGCGCGGAGGCTAAGTTGGCGCATCCTTATTTATAAAAAACTTGGATAGTTATAGGCTCACAAAAATAGTTAAATCGTTTGAATTCTTGTGTAATATATATTTGATCAAAAATTCACAATAACTTGATTATTTAAACATTCTTATTATAAGTTTATTCATCGGATTATTTCAGTAACTTTTAATTATTATCAGAGGAATTGAATTTAATCGATAAATAACTCACACTTTGAATTAAACTATCTTCAAGAATTTCTTTTCCTCTGTTTTCAGGAAACTTCCTCTTTTTCCCCCTTTTTTCGTGTTTCTTGCTTAAATTCGAGCTGAGTTAATAGAACTCAATAAGAAAATTGAACTACTTCTCGTAAAAAGTTAATTTTTTTGAAGATGAAATGTCTACTACAATATCTTTGGTTCGGCATTCATCTCGTTTGTTTTAAATTTCTACTATTAGGTTGAAATTTTAATAATTTTGGAGAAAATGCGACTATTTTATAAAAAAGTCATATTTTTTAGACAAAAGTTCTTCAACTTGGTTTTCAGTTGAACTATTTCGTTGAAATTTTTTTGTTTGGTTCAAAATGTAACTATTTGGTTGACAATGCGTTTAATTTTTGGCTGAGAATTATTAATGTAACTAAGAATTTAATTATTACATTTCTAGTTAAAAATTTAGCTCTTTTAGTTGAAAATGCAACTGTTTGGTTGAAACTTCATGTTTCCATGGAAAATTCGCCTGTTTGAGTAGAAAATTAATCCTATTTGTTGGAAATTGATTTTTTTTTATTTAGGCATCAAATATTTCGTTAAAGTATTTTTTTGGTTAAATTCAACCCGTTGAAGAGTCGTTTTTTTGTCGAATATTAATTTTGTGAACTGAAAATTAATGTTTTTTTTTTTTAAGTCTTATTTTTTTGGTAGAAAATTAATCTTTTTGGTTGCGAATCAATCTCTTTGGTTAAGAATTCATTTTTCGTTTTCAGATTGATCATTTTAGTTGAAACTTTATTTCGTTAATTGAAAATTTAACTATTTTGTCAAAAATTCGTTTTCTTTATACGAAATTGAATTTTTGAACTGAAAACGTAGCTGCTCCATTTTTGATTGAAACTGATACTTTTCAGTAAGATCCAATTGAAAGTTTATGTCTTTGGTTAAAAATTCATCTTTTAGATAGAAAATTAATATTCTGGGTTGAAAAATTAATTTTTTTTTGGTTGAGGATTCAGCTATTTTGTTCAAAATTCATATTTTTGGACTAAAAATTCAACTCTTCTATAGAAAATTTGTCTTTCTGGCTTGAAAATTCAACAATTTGGTTGGAAATCAAACTATTCGGGTAAAACATTTGTTTGTTTGTTAAAAACTTAAATTTTTGTTTGAAAATTCAACTATTTGAGTTGACAATTCAACTTTTTTGTTAGAAAATTATTTTTTTTTTGTTAGACTTCAACTCGTTAAAAAATTACTTTTTCTTTGTTTTTTGATACTTAACTTCATGAATGAAAATCATCACATCGCAAACGTCGAATTTGGTAAAAAAATAGTTGAGTGTTAAACTGGTAATGATGCATTTACATTTAAAGAAATGTATGTATCAAACAAGAAAATTAATGTATTTTGTTGTATATTCGGCTTCCGTTAAAAAAATCATCTTTCTTGGATGAGAATTTAGCTGCCTTGGTTTAAAATCAAACTTTTTGTTAAAAATCCACTTATTTTGCTTGAAATGTCAACTAATTGGTTCGATGCAATTTTTTGATAGAAATTAATTTTTCTTGTTGAAAATTTGTTTTCCTGTATTGAAGATTCTTGTCTTTTGGTCGAAAGGATTTTTTTGTGTGAAAATGAAAATATTTTGTTTTTTATGGTTGTCTATTTTTCTCTTAAATTATCATTTTATTTTAGGTACGCCAAATATATTTGTTATATTTATTTTTTGCTTGACAATTCATCTGTTTGGTTGAAAAACAAATTTTTGTCAACAGCTGAAAACCTAAAGAATTAGGAGAAGGAAAATGTTACACATTTATTGACGTTGTATCTGAAACATTTAGGGATTTTGGAAAGCTTTACATCTCTGTGAGGCAATATCGCGAATTTACACTCGACGAAGCGCGATTCGTGCTTTTCTCGTTTTTAGCTTCTTTTTTCTTCATCTTCAGTTTTGCTCTCGTACCGTCCCTTTCTTCTTTCTCTCTTCCCTTTCGAAATTTCCCGGAGCAACGTACGGATTTCGAGCATTCTCGTCCCACGGGACACTCTTCCTGCTACAAACCAACCCTCTCTTTGTCGACCAAAACCTCGAGAAAGAGGGAAGCTCTCTCATAGCAAGGATTTCCTGATTTGTATCTCTTAAATTCTTTGTTTACATTGCTCTAATACTAAAAATATCTAAATTGTTGAAGTTTAAAAAAAAAAGAATTTTCTAAAGAAACAGTTTCCTTCTCAAACCGAAAATATGACTTTTCAGCAAAAAATTACTTTTCATTCAAATAGTTGAATTTTCTACCAAAATATAAGAATTCTCAATCAATTAGTTGAATCTTCAACAAAAAAGATGAATTCTCAACAAAAAATATAATAGTTGGTATTATTTTAACCAAAGAAGATTTTAATTTTAAATCAATCACAGTTGAATTTAACCAAAAAAGAAGAATTTTCAATAAAATAGCTGAATCATCAACCCAAAGAGATTAATTTTTTACCCATGGCTGACTTATAAACATCTCTTAATAGGAGATATACAAAAACAAAAAGTAACTTTAAAGTAAATAAAACCAAAGTTCTAAGTCACTGCAAAAATCGTAACTATAAGTTACGTTACAAATTGCTTTTCAAAATAGTAACGATGTTACCCAGTAGGTTATAAATAGCGTAACCTTTCAAAAACTCAGTTACTTGTGACAAGTTACTGCCCAACACTGTTGATCATTTTATTCCCGAGATGGGATCGATATGAAACAAAGACAACGTTTTTATAAAGATTTCGGATTTTTTATTTGTTATGAATTTTCGTAAGTACACTCAGAAAAAGATTTGATTGAACCAACGGAATTTTTTGTTTTTTTTTCAACCACATCACTCGGTAGATAGAGTATTTTTCTGACTCACCGAAAGAATTTGGTCCAGTGAAGAAAATATTTTGTTGAATCGACCACAATTTGTTCGATCCAATCAAATTTTCATGTATATCAAAAAAAAAGTTATTTTGGTTCAAGAAACTGTTTCTCTCATTGATAACACGTGTCGAGTGTCAGTTTTTATACCACATTCAAGTCATGACCGTCAAATTATACATTTTTTTTTAACATTTCAATTTAAAATAAAAAAACAGTTGGAAATCATTTAAAAAAATGAATTGTCAAAGAAATAGTTGAATCCTCGGTCAAAACAAATTTATTTATAACCAAACATTTGCATTTATTTTTAACCGAAAAGTGTGAGTTTTCAACCAAGAAGATTGATTAAAAAAAAACGAATTAAAAAATTACATTTTCAAACCAAAAATATTTTTATGAACCAAGAAGATTAATTATATAAAAATTGAATAGTTTAATCTTCAATCAAAGAGATCCATCATCAAACAAAAAAGGCATTTTTTACAAAGTAGTTCAACATTCAACCAAGTAGTTGAATTTTTGACCAAAGAAGATGGATTTCTAAAAAAAACTGTTGCATTTTCAATAGAATAATTAAATTTTCAACTAAATATTAGAATTTTCAACCAAACGAGATGAATTCCGCAACAAAAACATAACATTAGCCTTTTATTAGGTTCTATCAATTCAGTTCGCATTTAAACGAAAAAACGGTAAAAATGAGAAGTTTCTTGAAAATAGTGAAAAGAGGAAGAATTGTTCAAAAAATGGAAATGAAGGGAATAGGAGGAAGAGTGTGAAGTCTGATTTTAAGAAAGTGATTTTCAAACTCATTAAGTTATTTCTTAACTGTACCGTTGGAGAGCCATCATTTGCACAATTTTCAACTTTATCATCAGGAAACGTACTAAATGTTATCTAAGTTCGTAACCTCACTCCCACTGACCCCCCACCTTTTTACCAACCATAATTTCCTTATGACTTCCCTCCCCCCTCAAATTGGTAAAGTAGTTTATGAACGGCTCCTAAATCTATAATTGAATTAATCCCGCAAAAATTGTAAAAGAACCCGACCTTTTTCAGCCTCCCAATAAAAATCACAACTCGAGCTTTTACGATCAAAAGTGTTGAAATTGGCGAACGACTCTTGGCTCCTCAACAGGATGTCGTTTGGAGAAGCTGGCTCGAGCCGAGCGATTAATCGAAAATCCCACAACGTTCCTGGGGTTCCTTCCATTAAATCATACGGACACGTTCTCGCACGACCGCGATATATGTCGGGCAATGAATACCTCGTGTTTGCATAGGTCCCGAGGAGCAATAGACATGGAGGGGTGAGGTAGGGGTAAGGGGGTAGGGGTATATTATGGGGTAGATTTGAAACGTTCAAGGCACCAAAAGAGAGGTAGACACTAAAAGTGAATTTAGTGGAGGGGGATGATGTTCATGGGTGGAAAAAATAAAGGGGAAGGGGAAGGCAAAAGAGAAGAGCTCCCTATGTACACTCAGCTGTCGGCCCTGTTTTTACGGGCATTCTGTTCCATGGTTCCAACTATCTTGAAAGCGTGCTGCAGTATCAACCTATAGCTATGTATTTTATATGCAATATATATAAAATATATTCATGTACGTCGTATTTGGATTTGTTTGCTTGATGCTCTGTCGATTTTTCTGCAAAGAGAGGTTCATTGCAAGTTAATGAAAATAATGGTATTTGTTGGGGGTAAATACAAATTGAGGGTAGAATTGAATGGGTTGAAGCTTGGAGAAATTAGGACTGGACTTAAATTTTGTAAATTCAATTTCGCGCCTGAGAGTTTCAAACATTTCAGGTTATGTTCAAGTGTGGCGTTACGATCTTGACATAATTGTGGCGCGAAAGTTTGCGTTGAAAGATTTTCTTTCATATCTTCGAAAAATCGAAAAGCATTCCTCCGAATAGGGTATCGAGAAAGAATTTCTGCAGCTTTCAAATAAATTATTTGTACAATTCCCAGTGGGATAAATGTAATCTGAGAATTATAGAAAGTTTTTTAGGTTTATTGTAGCTAATTATTACATCTTAATCAAGCTAATATCAAATTTCGTAAGGATGTGATTCTGGATATTCCATACAAGATTCTCCATAATCAAAGACCATATAGCAGGGAATAAATTGTATTCTCCCCTTGTAAATTCCCTTGGGTGAACTGGGACTGCTTATTCGTGCAGAGACCAATAAGATCACCCCCAATTCTCCAATCCTCAGGGCAAGACTCGTTCCCTGAGAGAAAAGTTTCAGATCTCTTTACGAATGGCTGCTTATCCTCGCCCCCGATTCGGGCTTGCAGCAAATCGCGGTTGAGATTGGACGTTCAAACATGGCTGCTCAAAACGAATAAGCATTGCAAAACTTCGCAAACTTCTTTCTTTATTTCAAACTTTAAATTTACATCTTTGTTATGAATTTTCTGATTAAATTAAGCAGCACTATTATTAAATTTGATGTATGACTTCATTTGATTCTAAAAGTGGAAAATTGAATGTTCCAATTCAAATTTCGCGCCAAAATGATACCAAATGTAGAGGTTATGTTTAAGTGTGCCTTTGCCTGTTTATCCATCAGGCAAAGGTAGGCAAATGCCTTGGGGCGCCACGCCGCGCCATAGGGGGCGTCCCAAAGTGGGGCAAAATAAAAAAGGTAAAAAATAACATGTAAAAGTCAATTCTTGATCAGATCCGGATTTGTTATAAAAAAAAATCTTCTTTTCATTATAAAGAGACTAGTATCTTCAATCATAAGCGCGTAGTCTTTTGATTTGAGAGAAAAAATTTCAATACAAAAGAAAAATGTTGATAAGGTATTCATTTTTTTATTTAATTTGTTTCCAAGGTTGCATGAATATAATTGTGCTAAGTTTCTTGAGAAAATTTGAAAATATTTTTGAAGATTTCAGATATGACAAATCAAAGTTAAAAGCAAAAAGTTAATTTTTAACCAACTAGTTAAATTTTCAGCCAGGGAAGATAAATTTTCAACAAAACGAATGAATCTTCAACAAAAAAGAGTAATTTTCAACCAGTTGTATTTTTATCCAAAAAGATGTATTTTCGATCAAATGAGATGATTTTTTCACAAAGTATTTTAACTTTTAACCACGTAGTCGAATTTTCAATAGAAAAAAGTACATTCTGAACGAAAAATGTAGCATCTGATACTATATATAATATTGCAATGAAATATTTGGTATTGCAAAAAATATTGAAAAATTTCAATTAAACAATTTTTATTGAAATATAGCGACACTGCAAAATTTAAAATTTTTATAAATTGTACAGTTCAATGATTTAGAATTAGTTCGAAAAAAATATATATCCACTTCATTTTTTTAATGCTCTAAATTGAATAATGAATTAATAAATTTGTGAATTTTTGAAATGGTATAGCATTTGAAGCAATTTTGAGCTAGAATAATTTTTTTTCAGCTGAAAGCGTAAATTATTTTCATTTTATAAATAGTTCCAAATAAATTATTTTTCAGTTGCCATTTATACATCAAAATTTGTTTTCGTTTTGAAACATTTTTAGATGTTCTTTTAAAATCATTTTTTCAAAATAAAAAATAATTTTCCGAAGAATATCAAGAAGATTTTTTTATTACCTCAAAACTTTTCAAAGTCCTTGAAATGATCCAAAATTTTATTTCGGAATCTTCCAAAATCTTCATTTTGTTCTTAAGAATTTTTATAAATTATTAAAATTTTCAATTAAATAATTGTTCATCGTATTTTTTAAAAACTTCTAAATACCTTTCAAAATTATTCGAATTTTTCCCTAAATATTTAAAAAATACTGTAAAATTAAACAAATTGCTTTGAAATCTTGCAGAATCTTTTTTGAAAAATTTGAACATCTTTTGGAATCTTTTCAATTGAAAGTAATTTCTTATTAATTTTTTATTTTCCTAAGAACTTCAATGTTTTTTTTCTATTCTTTTGAAAACTTCTGCAATTTTTAAACAGCTTCTTAATGTTTTGTTCGAAGTCTACACAAATCTACATTTTGTTTTAAATTATTTGAAATTATTCCAGTGTTTCTATGTCGAATAATTCATTTTTGAATTGTTTAGTTTTTAATATTCAATTTACAATTTAAAATTAATTCTTGTTTCAAATAAAGAGTCAAATATTGGTGAATATTAAAGAAATATTAATCTTCTTTTTAATTAAAACATTTTTTATTGAGTTGGTTAAAAATGAATAGAATAGAATTTGAAATTGAATAGAAACGTTTAATTATAAATCTATTATTTTGAAGTTATTTTGAAATTGAAAACAGTTAATAATGTTCCAATCGGACGTTTAAATTGCTTTAACTATCAAGGCTTTCGAATCGAGACAGTTCATTTGTTAACGTTAGAATCTGTAAGCTCATTAATGTTGAACTGATTCAGAATCGTCTTATGAAATTAATTATTATTTACTTTCCAATTCCTGAAGTATAGTATGATTTTAAAAATCAATAAGCAATTAACATTTACAATTTGATAAGCGATATTAACGATAAGACGATATTTAAGAAAATGAAAATTTTTCAAGTGAAAAATGAAATAATTTCATTTGCGGAAATTTGTATTAGTAATTACATATATATTATTTCAATTGAGGCTAATAAACTCTTACATATTGCGTTTACTGAATATCTAGCATGACTTGCAATGAAATTTAGGACAACATTCCTTACAATTACTTAATTTTTCTGCTAAGATATCTTTTTCATGATACATATTCAATATGACTTTACGGGAAATTTAGCCTTTATTTTGGAATAATTTCCCACCATCATTTCTTGGCTTAAAACTCATAGTTTAAAAACTTCTACAGAAAAATTAAAAAAAAAGCTGTCCTGCCTTTTTTTGACCTTACTTACGATACTTGGATCTATCTTTGGAAATGAGATACATATCACGATTCATCATGTGATATGAAATTTGTGACATTTCAAGTGAATGGTTAGATTCTTCTTATACACATTTTTTGAATTTCGTTTTAAGAAATAAAATCACTATCATTTCCCCTTTTTCCCAGTCTCAACAAATTTCCGTTAATTTTCCGGTTTTTCCGGAAGCTCGGTTCAGCTGCCACCCTTCAACCAGTATTCCTTTATATTAATATAATCCGATGTTTTGGAAGCTGGCATATATGAAGGACATGATTTGACGATGATCATTCATCATGTATGGCATGATTTTTAATAAACACCAGAATCAGGCAGCCAGATGTACTAGGCTCACTTGACTCGTTGTTCGAAAAGTACTCGCGAGGCTTATGGGAGCACTTCGTACATAAAACTGACGGACGGACAGGCTCTTCGGCCCTCAGCATCGAACATATTACGCCGGGAACGAACGGACTCTCTGGAACAAAGCTACGCCATTGTTTTGTGCCGTCAATAATCCACTTGCCCCGACTTCGAGGACCGACTGCATCATCGGGGTTGGTTGAATTGGAAAGAGCGATAGTAAAGAGAAAACCAGGAAGACCGGGCCCTTTCTGACAGATCTCTTCATCCACCCTTCTCGAGGAAGAAAGCCGACTCTTGGCCACATAAGACGATTCGCTTTTTATTCTTCTTCCTCTGGTCGAGTCTTCGATGTCTTTTTTTACTAGATTTTCTTCCTTTCACTCAAGAAATATATCGTCTTTTCCATTTTTCAAGATTAATCACATCAGTTTGACAATGATTGATCAATTTTAATTAGATATCCCTTGCTGTTCATTTGATACGTCTCGAGAAGACGTTTACAGATTGTTCAAATACCTAGACCAAATTCGAGATTTGAGAAACCGTGAGTAACGAGATGAACCCTTTTCCGGAATTCTGAGATCCGCAGAAACTAGATTCTAGATTCAAGATTTTAGAGTCTAGTGCTTGTTATCGGATTCCCAGGCAAGGAATCAAAGCACCGGCAATCAAATGATTAAAGGCAGCTTCGCATGACTGGCCGGATAGCGCGAAACTCCCGACGGAAATCAGACATCAGAGTCGCTGGCCATTCACCCCCGCATCTCTTTGGTCTCTGATATACCTTGGTATAACCTAGAGCGACAGAAGTCCTCCCCAACCCTTTTGAACAACTCGGCTTTGCCCATGCCACCCTCAAAACCATCCAAAACCACCCAACCAGCACCCGACGGGCTGCTTGCTGCTTCTAAGCTCTCCAACATTCGCATCCCTCTTGGCAAACACCAGTCAGCCTCGCAGCAGGAAGAGAATCCCGGGAATGTACCGGGAGCGGCCAGCGGGCCGATTTACTGATTTATTGGAGATTTATGCCTCGCGGAAAAAGTAAACATGATGTCCAAGTTGCAACGTTTTCTTTCTTTTTAAGTGGGGTAGTTAGGAAGTTTGAACTTCGAGATCAGAAATTTCAGTGGACTGAGATGCAAAGTCTTTCTAATTGAGAATATTGAAGAAATATGATTTTTTTCAGGTCGATTACTTTAATTGAATTCGCAGTTTCTGAACTAAAAGCTAGAAATTACAGAGGAAAAAAATTTTTTGTACAACAACCCCGAGCAACTGTCAATAATATACTTTAGTGATGGTCAAGAACGACCTCTCATAACAGTCAAGAATAACTTTTAACAATAGAATAAAATTCACTAGCAACGGTTAATATCATACATAGCATACAACAGTTACACCATAACAGCTATTAGGAAAGGGAAATGACAACAATGTATTGTACAACAACCGCTAGTAACAATCAATAACAATTCCTATTAACGTTCACCAAAATTCCTTAGCTACGGTAAACAACAAGTTAACAACGTACAATAAGGACTATTAGCAACGGTTAATAGAAATCCTTAACAAGTAGTGTTGCCGTCGAGCGAGAAATCCCGAGAAACGAGACGGGACGAGACGAGTCATACCTGCTGTCTCGGTGTTACTCGTCTCGTTTTGTCTCGTCTCATTCTTACTCGTCTCGTGGCGTCCTTACTCGTTTCTCGCTCGGTTTTTTCCGAGAAATGCGACAGATGTGCGCTAACAGAGCGGCCAGCTCGTGGGAGCGTTCTTTTGCTACTCTGACGCGCTAATGCTTATTGGCGTTCTTTAATGAATAGCTAAAGTCGAAATCTGATTACATATTATAATTTTTTGTCCATTACTGATTAATTTGATATCAAACACAACTATGTTGCGATTTTTCGAAGATTTAACTTCAGTATATTAGTATTTTGTTTTGTTCTTATTGTTAATTTATTTTGTCAATTATAACAACAGAATACATGAAAGAGAAATGTAAAAAGGCAGGTATATTTTCAAGTCCTTTGGAGTTTAAAGAATTTAACACTAATTTCATTTTGTACATTTTAAAGTGGAATTTAAAAATTTTGTCACTATGTGAGATCTTGAAATTTCAGTGAAAGCTTATGAAATCTTTTAAAATTGTAGCAAAATATTCCAAATGTTTGTGAAATGTTGAGAAATATTTTTGAAAGTTTATGAATTCCTTCAAATATTTGTGAAATATGTTCTATTGATTTGAAAAAATGAAAATATTTGAAATGTTTGTGAATTTCTTGAAATCTTTTAAAGTATGTAAAAATCGATGTGAGATCTTGAAATTTCAGTGAAATCTTATGAAATCTTCTAAAATTTTAGCAAAATATTCGAAATGTTTGTGAAATGTTAAGAAATATTTTTGAAACTTTATGAATTCCTTCAAATATTTGTGAAATATTTCTGAAATCTGTTCTATTGATTTGAAAAAATGAAAATATTTGAAATATTTGCGCAATCTTTCAAATGATTTGAAATGTTTATGAGTTTCTTGAAATCTTTTAAAGTATGTAAAAATCGATGTGAGATCTTGAAATTTCAGTGAAATTCTTATGAAATCTTTTAAAATTGTAGCAAAATATTCGAAATGTTTGTGAAATGTTGAGAAATATTTTTCAAACTTTATGAATTCCTTCAAATATTTGTGAAATATGTTCTATTGATTTGAAAAAATGAAAATATTTGAAATGTTTGTGCAATCTTTCAAACGATTTGAAATGTTTGTGAATTTCTTGAAATCTTTTAATGTATGTAAAAATCGATGTGAGATCTTGAAACTTCAGTGAAATCTTATGAAATATTTTTAGAACTTCATGAATTCTGTCAAATATTTGTTAATTTTAAATGTAAATTCAGGAATTCAACTTTTTTTTCAGAAATTTACAAGATCGACATTTGATTTCGTACAGAAAGAATTTGAGAGGATGATTGTGGAATGGCTAGCATTAAAATATTTACCATTTTCTTTTTTCGATGATGAGGCATCTCCATCTGAGTACATTTTGAACATAAAAAAGTTTTTCTATGCTAAAAAAAATATTCGTAATTTTTAGAGCTTTTATGTATTTTTCATTATCAGAACTGCATACAAAAAAATTAACTTTATCCATATGAACTCAAATAAAAACCTGCCAATTTTAAAAATTGGGCATATTATGCAGATTAAGAAGCAAAAGTAACATTCACGATTTTTCAAAAACTCTGCGATTAACAAATTTTTTAATTTTATTCCGACGACGCCCAACCGTAAAGATATATACGTTATGAGGGACCGGAAAGGAAAATTTTCAGTGCTAATGCGTTTCTGAATTATACAAATTTTTATATACATGAATATTCAAATATACATACCTGAATAAACAAATATAGATACATGAATGTCGTAGGGGTGAATTATAAAATCGACTGTGTGATGATCATGTTAGTTTCTAAGTATTATTACTGACTGATCTACTACTTTTTACACATTCCAATTTCATACAATTTAAAAAATATGTAGTAGTCAAAGCGATTTAAGGAGGTGCGCACTTTCGATTTTGTAAATGCCCCAACAAATATATTTTATTTACCAACCGTAGAAATTAGGTGCCACAAAATTTTAAAATTCTCCTTTGAATTATAAAAAATTAAGTTAGTGTTAAATTCTTCGAACTCCAAATAACTTGAAAATATACCTATCTTTTTACCTTTCTGTTTCATATATTCTATTTTTATAATTAGCAAAATGAATTAACAATAAGAACAAAACAAAATACTAATATAGTGAAGTTAAATCTTCGAGAAATCGCAACATAGTCGTGTTTGATATCAAATTAATCAGTAATGGACAAAAAATTATAATATGTAATCAGATTTCGACTATAGCTATTCATTAAAGAACGCTAATTAGCATTAGCGCGTCAGATGAGCGAAAGAACGCACCCGCGAGCTGTCCGCTCTGCTTGCGCACATCTGTCGCATTTCTCGGAAAAACCGAGCGAGAAACGAGTAAGGACGAGACGGGACGAGTAAGAATTTGACGAGACAAACCGAGTAACGCTCCCGGGAAAACGAGACGGAACCGAGTAATGAACGAGACGAAAGCGAGCCAGACTCGGTATTTCTCGTCTCGGGCGGCAACACTATTAACAAGATTAAGGACAACCGTCAGTAACTATGAATATCATAAAAACGTAGCAACTCGGCAAAATCACACAACAACCTCTAGCAACGGTTAATACCAACTCTTGTAAATGACCAATAACAATAGGTAACTAGGGTAAACAGCAACTTATCATGGTTCAATAACAACTATTAGCAACAGTAAAAAGAACCTTCATCGAGATTAGAGACAACCCTTGGCAACTATAAATCTCATGAAACAACCCCTCACAATGTTCAGTAACGCTCAATAAAATCTTAGAAACATTTGATAAGCAAACAAACCCAGTGTAGCAACTATTCAGCAACTATAACTTAGAAAAAAAAATGCAACAACCTCGGGTAGTGGCTAGTAACAGCTCTTATTAACGTTCAGTAACAAACCTCAGCAGAGGTAGATGCCAAGTTAGCAACGTTCAATAAGAACTATTAGCAACCGTAAATTATCACCCTTATCAGGATAAGGTATAACCCTCACCAACTATGAATCTTATAAAGCAACACATAAAAATGTTTAGTAACACTCAATAACATCTTAGCAACATTTAATAAGCAAATAACCCCAAGCAAGGTCAATTAGAACTTTCAGCAGAACCATGCAAGAACCTTTAGGAACGGTCAATAACAATTCATATTGACGCTCAACCAAAATTCCTGTTAACACTCAACGAAAATCCCTAGCTAGGGTGAATAATGCCTTGCCAATGTTTAATAAGGACTTTCAGCATAGAAATCCTTATGAAGATTAAATACAACTCTTAGCTACTATGAAACTCTTGAAACCACTCCTAACAATGCTTCTCAATGCTTAATAACATCTTAGCAAAGTGTAATAACGAAACAACCCCAATCAAGGTCAATTCGAGCCGTCAGCAGCACCATGCAACAACCGTTAGTAACAGTCCATAACAATTCTCATTAAAGTTCAACAATACCTAGCTAGAAAAACAACAACTTAGCAACGCTCAATGAAAGTTATTAGCAACGGTAAATAAAAATCCTCATCAAGGTTAAGTATAACCCTCAAGAATTCTGAATCTCACAAAACAACTTCTAAAAATGATCAACAGCGTCTTGGCAACATTTAATAATGAAACAACCCCAATCAAGGTAAATTCCAACCCACAGCAGCACCATGGAACGACCGTTAGTAACGGTGAATAACAATTCTTAGGAAAGTTAAACAAAAATCTCTAATGAGAATAAATAGCAACTTAGCATCGTTCAAAAAGAACTATTAGCAACGGTAAATAAAAATCCCTATCAAGATTAAGTACAACCCTTGGCAACTTTTAATGTCGTGAAACAACCTCTCACAATGCACAATAATACTAATAACATGTTAGCAACATTTAATTACGAAATAACCCCAATCTCAGTGAATTGCAACCCTCAGCAGCACCATACAAAACCTCTACTAACGGTCAATAATAATTATTATTAAAGCTCAACAACAATCCCTAGCTAGGATGGAAAACATTTTGCCACGTTTAATAAGAACTGTTAGCAACGGTGAATAAAAGTCCCTGTACATATTCAGTATAAACCTTCATCTATGAATCTCATAAAACAACCCCCAATATTGGGCATTTATGCTCAATAACATCTGAGGAGCAAAGCAACATTTAATAAAGAAAAAAACCAATCACGGCGAATTACAACCCGCAGCAGCACCATATAACAAACGTTAGTACCACCAATAATAAATCTTACAAACGTTCAAGAGCAATCCCTAGCAACGGTAAAGAATGAAGATTAAGTACAGCCTTCAGCAAATATAAATCTCATAGAAAAATAGCTAACAATACTTCTGAACAATAACCATAAGAACAATAACACTCAGTAACATCTTAGCAACATCTAATAACAAAACAACCCCAATCAAGGTCAAGTACTACCCGCAGCAGCACCATACAACAACCTCTAGTAACAGACAATAAAAACTCTTATTAACGTTAAATAACCCCTGACAGAGATTAATTACACCTCTCAGCAACTATAAGTCTGATAGAACAACCCATACCAACGCTCAATAACAATTATTTATAACTACACTTTTAGAAAATGCAGGTAATTTGACATCTAAAGTACTTTCTTCAAATTTTTGAAAACTGAGATAATGTCTTAGAAAATTTGTGAACTTCCCTAGTGGAAATGTATTTTCACAATAAAATACAACATTGTGAACATTGAAATTTCCTGTAAAAATGTGTAATTACTTGCGAAATATTGTAAAAGTGTCCGAATTCTAATAACAAAATTTACTTTATATAGTATGTAGTATTATTTTTGTTCGGACGCATTTACGCATCTTAACTTCATACTCAAACTACGATATTTGATAAGGAAGAAATATGGCGTAATTTTTTGTAAACAATATTATGGTAGGCTGAAACTTTATAGGTTTCGATCAATATAAAATGTTTATTCAACTATCAAGCCAAGATGAATAAGTATGAGTTCCAAAGAAGCAAATGGTGGATTTAGAATACGAAAATGAAAAACGATTACGAATGGATGTTTACAAATTAATTCGGATTCATATATATTATCATTTCCTCAATTATTTGTCATGAAATTGATTCAAAACAGATGGTTAAATTGAAGTTATAGTGCCATTAAAAAAATAAAAAGTAATGAAAAAACTCCCAGAAGATTAAATGATCCAGAATTTAGATTTCAAACTGAAAATAAAACTGAAATATCTTTAAAATAATTAGAAATCTTGAATTTAAGTCAAGCTTAATTTAATTCACGTTTTCAAGATGAATGAAGAAATAACAATGCTGACTTTGGATCTAACTTCAGGTTGACTCTTTCATTTTATTTTCAATTTTGCCTCTCTAACTGACTCCAACTTCAGATCAGTTCTATGATGTCAGTTCTAGCCTGCTAAATTCATTTTGGTTTCCGACGTATCATCGCGTTATATTTTTTAGACATGTTTATTCCCAAGATAATAACGAGTAAAAATTAAATTAGACACTTAGAGAGTCTCGAAAGAAGAATGGTGCGAAAATCAGTCCTCGTTTACGACCTGCTCAAATCGGAGAAGCCCGAAGTAGGATTGACCAAAAACGAAATTGCTAATCGCTTACATGCTAAATACGGCTTTACACCTGGCAAAGGAATCAAACGGCAAATCAGTGCAGCTCTTCGACGTGGAATAGACTATGGAATTTTGGCAAAAAATATAAACAAATATAGGTTATTATTTGAAAAATTCGAATTTTAGGTTATTTTTTAATATAATTTCTAATTATTTTCTTTAGAGTTGTACAGTTCAATTTAATAGGTCTATAGGTCTTAGCCTCTAACTTTCGAAAAGGACTCATTAATTATTGACAATTTTGTAATTTAAAATTGAGTTAGCATTTATATATAATTTAAGATGAATGCATAAAGAAACTCATCAATCCAATTTCTTCAGATATGATCTAGATTCCTTGAAAAAGACCCCTCGAAGAAAATCTGGAAAATTCAAAAAAAGGAAAGTGACTAAAAAACGTCGTAATGTAACCAATAAGGAGAATGTTCCAATGCCAACGGTACCTGTATTGCCAGATTGGACACCCAAAAGACGAAAGCTTCTCGAAGAGCCGGTTTCAAAAGTTAAAAAAAATCCTGACGTTCAAACATAATTTACATCGTGGAAAAAGTCTTGTGAAGTCTCTCCCTCCAGCACCGTCTGAAAAATACAAAATTTGAAAACGTTAATCTATTTTCTCTGTTTTCAAGATTCTATTTTATTTCAAATTAGCACGCAGGCAAAAAAAATCGTTTTTTAATTGGAAACTTTCCAAATCAAATAATTCTAGATGAAGTAAGATTTTGAAAAGCGACAATATTCAAGTACAATTTTGAATTTGAATAAAATTTATCTATATTATTATGAATAATTTGATAATCAATAACTTCCAATTGAATAACAGAACTATCATAAAAATTCTGTTTGCCCAAGAATTTAGGCAATTGAAAAGAAATTAAAATAATGATATGAAATCCTAATGTTATTATTATATAATTGAATATTTCCATATTATATGATATCAAATTATAATATTATAATATAATATTATACCTATAATATTATATATATAATATTTTGATTCTACCAATTATTGTAATTAGAGAGGAGTTAAAATTATTATCGCTTTTAATACAAAGCATTCTAAATTGAATAATTTTATTTTCAACTGAAGAATCTCGAAACTGAATGATTTCAGACTGAAATTTCGAAAATAGAATAGTTTCAAAACGATAAAAATTGAATATTTAAAATTTATATTTGTGAAAATTGGATGACTTAAAATCCAAAGAAACTGAAACTGTATTATTTCTCATTAAAATGATTAAAAATTGAATAATTGCTAATGTAAATTTTGGAATTGAAATAATTTTGAATTTGAAGCGATTAAAATTTTAGAACTGTGTCAAGAACTTTCAATTGTTATTACACAAAAACTATAATTCAAAATTAAAATTGATAAGACAAATTTGTTTGAGGCAAAAAAAAATTCACCGTAAATTTCACCGTTCAAAACGAAAAAATTTTCAATTCTAAACCTTTGAAATTGAATTATTCTAAAATAACTTTAAAATGAAAAGTAATGTTAAATGGGAAACATTTAAAGTGAAGAAATTTCTACTAAGGAATGTTGAAGATTGAAACAATCCGAACTTTTTTTCAAACTGAAAAAAGTTAGTGACCAAGAATTATTATATTAAAATTTGTTTATACTCACACCCTTTCCAATTTCAATTGATCCAAGTGAATTTCAATCGTTTTGAAATCAAAAATTTTAAGCTGTTAATTATACTTCTCAAAGTCCATCTATTTTAATTTTATTTTCAAAATTAAAATTTACGAAAGGGAAACATTGAAAATTAAGCACTGATCTATTTTGATTTTAAACAACAAAAATTTCAACTTTTTATTTTTAAGTCGTTTAATTTTTATCTCTGTATTTAAAATGATTATTTTTTCTTAAAATTTTGCAGTTTCGAATGATTCTGTTCTTCCAAATCTTCAACTAAAAATCGGAGACATTTTTAAGATATTGCATTCTTAATTAAAAATCAAAGAAAGTAATACAATTTTGAAATATTCCATATCTTAGAACATTTTCCAATGCAAAATAATTCAGTTTCCTTCAATTCATTTTTAAGGCTTGAATTTGAGAAGCTATTATGGTCCTAATTTTTTATGATTTTAAATTTATTCTAAAAGTATTTCATTTAAAATTGTTTGATGACAAATCCTTTGAACTGAACATTCAAACAATTTGAAACATTTAAATCTTCAATTTAAAAAATTTTAAAAATTTAAACCATAAAATTTAGAATATTAAATTCTAGAATTATTACGTTTGAAACTGCCTATCAAGACTTTTAATTTCAAGGTTTTCAAAAATTAAACTATTTTAGAATTACGCATTCAAAACTAAGTTTCAATAAAAATTATATAAATTCTAAAGGTGGTAAATATATTATTAATAAATATTATATCTTTTAGTATTGACATTCAAAGTGATTGAGTAGATTTTTCTAAAGTAAAAAAAATGAGATTTCTGTACAAAGACTTTCGTTCGGCATCCCGAGAACATCATTTTCTGAAAGTTTCGTTTCAGCCAATTTGACGGATACCTTTTTTCCATTTGTTTTTTGTGAGGTCTTGAAATTAAGTCATTAAAAATGAATCATTTATAAATTTTGATCTTTTGAATTTACTGATTTTAGTCTGATGTGCAAAATTAATGGTTTTAAAATCAATGATAAAGCATTTCCATGCAAGGGAAACAACTCCATGTTGAATACAATTTTATAAAAGAAGGCAACAAAAAATCATTTTCGATTCTGAACACGCACACTAGCCTAAGTTCTACCTTTTCAGTCAACAAATTAAAAAATCCAATTAAATTAAAAATCAGATCTTATTATCGTCATTTCACATTCATGAATTAGAATTTTTAAACTCATTTTCAGTGAAAATAATAATTTTATCTTACTTGTTACACATTTCTTATAAGAATTTGACATGTGGTGTGTCAATTACAAAATACAATATCGACAAAAATTATAAGATACAATCTGCAAACATGAAGAATTACAAATTGAAATCTTGAAATTCACAATTGATTTTTGAAATTCGTAAGATTATATTCGAGTAGAAATTTTCCCATAACATTTCTTTTCCGCTCGGATAGATGTATCCTGTTAAAGCGAAACTGAGTTAAACTGTCCGATCGTTAATTTTAGTTGTTGGTTCGAAATCATCTTCGATAGGTTTCCGATTTTTCGTAGCTCGGTATAGTGATGGTCATTTATCGCTGATTTTCCGGCATTTAATAGTTCATATAACATATACTGAAATAAGAATGGAGTTCCGCTCGAAATCGATCGGAGGTCGGGGCCCATTGAGCGCGATTTTTCCGGAGTCGTCGACCCCGCTTGAAATGAACCGGCCTCCTTGCCCTTTTTTAAGATGACCGCTGATGTAAGAGTTCGGTTTCAGGATCGGACGGACCGTAAAACCGTCAAAAATCGGCATGGCCAATTGACAGGGAGACGTAATCCTGGACATCCGGTACCTGTTATCTGCTCTTTAAGATTTAGTTTAGCCCTCATCTTGTGGTACCTCGTTCCCACAGTCCCGTTTCTTGCGAATCCACCTGTGATGTTCCGGAATTCCGAAAAGGAAGTCCCCTATAAAAATATGCCCTAAATCATAAAAGGAAGAATGAGAGAAGTTCAATAAATTATATTCGGCAATTTTTCATTCGATTTTTAAACTTGGGTGGTTTTAAAGGTTAATAGATATCCTTGTAAAGTTGTACCCCCACTATTAAAAATTAAATTTTTTCAGATTTCTCAGTACCTCTTGTCCACACTCTCCCCGACTTTTTACAAAATTGAACTTTTTTTTTGAGTGCCGGGTAGATTCAGCATTGTTTTAGAGTTCCAGCAGCACAGTTAGCCTCAACAAATTCTTCGCAGGATTTAATTCTTTGATGGCTGCTTGAATATTTTGAGTGATAAGTGAAAAAATTGATGGAATCCTTTTTCTAAAACTCAAATTTTGATTTTTTGAAATATTTTTTTTTTATAAAAATTTTAATTTTATGTACGCTTTCACACATGAAATATGTCGTAAAAAACTCGTATAAACTTTTGTGTCAAACAAAAACTATCGTTTGACACAAAAGTTTACAGGGATTTTTTTACTAAATATTTTATGAATAAAAGCGCACATATAATTAAAAATTGTTATCACAAAAAAAAACATGTCGAAAAATAAAAATTTGAATTTTCAAAAAAAGGGCTCGATCAATTTGTATCTTTTAATAATAATATTATTATTATATTATTATATTTAAAAAAATATAATTATCATTATATTTTCAAAAACTTTAGGGACAAAAATAAAACATCTCTATTTGCACTACAAAAACCTCTATATAAGACCCAGTTTTCGTTTAACATAAAATTTTATGAAAACTTTTTTACTACATATTTAATGTATTACAGCGTACATATAATTAAAATTTCGTATTACAAAAAAAATCTTAAAATACAAATTTGAATTTTCAAAAAAAGGTCTTAATCGATTTTTTTTTGATTTTTTACTTCAAATATTTGGGCAACATCAGGGAATTAAATCCTGCAAAGAAATGGCGTCGAGTGAGAAGTTTAAGTTGAAGTTGATTGAGGCTCACCGTGGGCAGATTTAAAAAAATTAGTACCGGCCAATTTCGCAGAAGAAAAATTTCAAAAAAAGCTGGCCCCTCACTTTGGAAAAATTCAACTTTTTTGGATCATTCAGTTCTGAAAGAGCTCTTGAGTTCTTCAAAAATAGGATTTTGAAAAAATCAAGAACCTAAAAGCAATAACGTTTTAAAAATTGAAAAATTTTTACGAATTTCTCGTTTAGAGTTCAAAAATTACTGATTAGAGTTCTGTTAACCTCTAGAATAGAGGGGGGGGGGGG
>CAKNXH010000243.1:662370-693478 GCA_932178445.1 Andricus quercusramuli
CCCCCCCCCCCCCCCCGCCTCTAGAAGAGTTCTACCCAAAAGTTTTGTGAAATTTTTCGATTAAGTCAACATTTAAAAAACTACAGCATGTTCAAGTGAATCAAATTTGATTTTCAAGTTCCAAGAGTTAAGATTAAAGTTCTGCCCTCCCCCCGGAAGAGTTCTAGTAAAAGGTCTTCTGCCACTTTTCGATCAAGTCGAAACTCAAAGAAAAGTGTTCTGAAACTGTTTTGCAGAACTCTTCGAGGGGGGGGGGGTCTAGAACTCTAATCAGAACTTTTGGAACTCAAAATTTTCATTCACTTTACACTCAGAGAAGAAATTGAGTTGATTCAACAAAACAGTTTGTTCAACCTACTCTGTTTGTTGAGACTAAAAAATTTGGTCAGCGCAAATAAACCTCTGTTTATGTTTAAGAAACACAGCGAATTAATTTGGTTAATTCCAAGTAGTATTTATTTGAACGAAACAGCCAAAATATTTATTTGGATCAACCAAAGTATTTGGTTGGATCAACCAAGCATTTGATTGACCATATAGTAATATATTTATTTGTTTAATCCAACCAAATAAATACATTGCTATATGGTCAACGTTAACTTGTGCCCCTGGGCTTTTGAAACTAATACGGGATTTTAAATGGGAAGAGCTCGATTTTCCAAAAATGAGAAAAAGAAGTACCCTCAAACGGGGTAATTTCAGACTTAAGGTGGTGTTAACCAGAATCTGGAATCAGTTTAAGCCTTAACTGGTTCTAGATTCTGATTGGAACCACCTTAAGTGATTTAAACTACCAATTTAAGAATGTCCGAATTTACCCACCATGTCCGAAATTATCCCGTTTGCTGGTACGGGGTCGTGCACATGATACGTCACACGTTTCTCATTTCTTCAAATGAAGACGAGAATAAAATTTTCTTGAAGCCAAAGGGGATACAACGATATAAACAACAGAACAACGTTTATGTATTATATGCATGACACCTACTTGTTATTACATTTTTGTAAAATAAAGTTTAGCCACATCTCTGATATGGAATTTATTTTTACAAGAAAATTAAAAAATAGGGGGGGGGGGTCGATTACCAAAAGTCAAAAGTCGAAAGTCGAATGTTTGGACTACCCTAATTTTCATACATATGTCCCATAGTGTCAACTCATTATTCATTGTTCGATTGACGGTTATATAAAATTACTTTTATATTTCTTATCTAAAGTAACGATGGGGATTAGCTACAGTGTCACATGAGCTTATAAGAGGGAAGGGGGTGTTCACCAAAATGTCACAAATTGTCACAAGAGTGAGGGATGATGGGATAATCACTGAACATACCATCACGTTATAAGTGGACGCTCCTCAACATTATTTTATTGAATACGACATATTTCTACAATATACATTGAAAAAAATGGTTTAGTTCTCCCAGCTAGAAGTTTAGCTGGATTACGTCTTCTAAGAAAATATAGCTGTGTTACCTACATTTCTAGCTATCTTACCTAGCTGTGTTATCTGTGTTATCTAGCTGTTTTAGCTAATGTTGCCATCTAAACATTATCTAGATAATTTCTAGATGGCAAGATTTAGCTAACACAGCCAGATATTTAGGTAACACAGCTAGATGTTCAGGTAATACAGCTATATTTTCTTATGTTAGAAGACAAAATCCAGCTAAACTTCGAGCTGAGACAAATAAACCATTTTTTGCAGTGTAGCGTATCAAAATAATATAATATTATTCTTCTTGACATTGATTTCAAGCCGATTCTAGAGAAATGGGAGATATTTGGTCTAAATTTGTCTTTAAATATTGAATCTGAGCAATCAAAGTTCCATTTCCGAGAAAAATGTGAAATTACCTCGCGGCATTGAAAAAAGGGGGATAATTAATGAAAAGGAAGGTCGACGTTTCGCTTTCTGGGGATTGAGGCCAGGGAAATGAAGGAAGGCAGGGGACAGGGTCTGGGGCGCATAAATATTTCAAGATAAAATTCAGTGGCAAAGAGTTAGCGCATTGTTGGCTCATTGTAAACCCTACAATAGGGGGTGTGAGGCAAGTATCGACAGCACCGGCTATTGTACCTAAATTGCATGTTGCAAGCCAACACAATACCCACCGATTCCTATTCCCTGCTCACCCCCACGTTCAACAGATTAAGCAGCGACAAAGTATAGCTGTAAAATCACGGATGACCGCCATATGTTCTCCCTCCGCTTGAATTACATGCTGCCACTGGTCGAACGTAATAATTAGAGGTTCATCGAGGATTTGTTCGATTAGTAACTTCGACCCAACCGGAACAGTCTGCCTGCTCGTGCTGCGTAGTATCGATTCACTTTCCTGGAAAAGTGATAGCGATGGTGGTAGGCGTTGGCCAGTGTCATCCACCGCACCATGAATTAATAATTGCAGTTTTTAATTAAAATTTAGAAAAACAGTAGCATCAATTTGTAATGGATGAATTAAACATTTTTTTCGAATCAAGCCGAACTTTAATTACAAGCCTCGGACTCACCATACCATTTACACTATTTTACACTTTTCGCTTCCTCATAGAGGAAGCTTTGCGATAGTAACATTTTCGAAAATTTTCTCATTCATTTAATTAAAACTTCCTTAATTCAGAAATGTCTCATACAATGTTCTAAGCAATTGTCCGGATGTGTGTGTGTGTCACACTTTTTTGTAAGACGATAACTTGAAAACGGTTGCAGGTAAATTGATGAAAGGGGGGCTTATTTTCACCACTTATATCTTGAAGCTGACTAAAGAATTTCGAAAAATATTAATTGCGTTTTTTTGTCATTCAATAATATTTTAAAACTTGTTTTTTTTTCATAGTAAAACTTTTCTCATTAGCATAATCCAAAGTTAATGCGAGAATATAAAAGATTCCTTTGTTCGAGACAAATCGATTGTCCTATGTTATTAATTAGGGAAGTTATGGTTACTTATATATTTTGAAAATTGGGTTTATGTAGTGAAACTTTTTCCATTAATATAATTCAAAGTTGATGCAATCACAGAAAAGATGCAGACGAATCGATTGACCTATACTATTACTACATTTTATTATATAATAAAATAATATTTGGAAATACGGTTTTTTATAGTAAAACGTTTTTCTTCAACTTAATTCAAAGTTGATGCAAGAATGTAAAAGATTCCTTTGTTCAGGACGAATCGATTGGTCTATTAATATTGATACACTGTATTGAAGATTAAGGAAGTTATGCTCATTTATAATATTTGAATCATCTGTTTCAAACGGAAAAACTTTTTTCATCGACATAATTCCAAGTTGACGAATGAATAGAAAAGACTTTTTGATCATAAAATTTTAAATAGAATAATTCTGACAATTTTTGTAAAGAGACCATTATAATTATATTCATCAATCATTATAATTTTGAATACAAAATTTGATTTGTCTGATTTGTCTTTGTATTAAAATAATGGTTTGTATTATTTTGTAATTTAGTATTTTTCGTAAATTCCTATTTTTAAATTGATCCAAATGAAGACTTTGGTTTATCTATTGTTGGAAAAATAACTAATGCTTCCCCTAAGGCCTAAGAGGAAGCGAATACATTTGTTAACGGGAAGCAAAGTGCTTGTGAAATGAGCACCATATAATTATAAATACAAAAAAAGTGGAAACACTCGAGATCAACTTCACAGCTAGTTTTTAGGAATGACACTATCTTTTCAAAATTCTCCGCTAATATGCCACTATTTCTTTACTTTCCCCTGAAAAATACTTTTCAACTTCTTCATCGAAAAAAGATGAATTCTCAATTAAAAATATAACAGTTGATATTTTAACCAAGAAAAATTTTTCCTTTTAAATGAGAAGTAATGAGTTTAACCAAAAAGTACGAATTTTCATAAAATAGTTCAATCCTCAACCAAATAGTTAAAAATTCGAACAAAAATATGATATGAAATGATAAATCTTTATTGAGTTCGTAACAAGAAGGATATGTACATGGCAGAGAGAGTTAACATAAGAACCCAAAGGGGAGGTACAGCTTACATTTTCAACTAAACAGTTTAAGCAATAGATGTGATGTTAGCCCAAATTCTATTTGAATAATTTTTAGTTTATGTTATTTTCGTTTCAAAATTTTTTTAAATAAATAGTTGAATCTTTAAACTGGAAAAGTCAATTCTGAACAAAAAATGTATATTAGTTCATTTAGGAGAATTATTTTAAATGAAGAAAGAAATTTTCTACGAAATAGTATAATTTCGTACCAAATAGATGAATTTTATACCAAATTGTTGAATTTTCTAGCTAAAAAGACAAATTTTCTACAAAACAAATAAATTTTCAATCTAAAAGCATACATTTTCAACGAAAAATGTAATAGTTGATACTTCAAAGAAAAATGATTTTAATTAAAAATAAAAAGTAGTTTGAGTTAAACAAGAAAAACCAATATTCAACAGAATATTTGATTCAAAACTAAAACAGATTGACTTTCAACCAAATAATTGAATTTTTAACCCAGATTTTCTACCAAAAATAACAACAAATTGACAAAAAAATATATGAATCTTCATCCAAATAGTTAAATTTTCTACAAAATTGTTGAATTTTCGAGAAGAAAATACGAATTTCCTACAAAACAGTTAAATTTTTAACCAAAAAGGATGACTCTTTAACGAAATTGTGGAATTATAAACAAATTAGTTGAATTTTCATTGAAATAGTTGAATTTTCTATCAAAATAGTTGACATTTAAAAGCAAGATGATAAATTCTCAAACAAACAGTTAAATTTTTAACCAAAATGATGATTTTTTAACGAAGTTGTCGAATTTTGAAGAGAGTAGATGAATTTTTAACGAAATAGTTGAATTTTTTTTTAAGAACCATGAATTTTAAACCAAGAAGAAAAAAAATTTTTACGAAGAAAGATGAATTTTCAAACATATGCATCAAGTTTTGACAAAAAACATGAATTTCGAACCAAATAGATCAATTTTCAACTAAATAAGAAAAATGTTGAAATCACAGAAGAATGAAATCCCATCGAAACATGTGATAGTTAATCATATTTCAACTAAAAAATATTTTAATTTCAAATCAGAAACAGATTCATTTTCAACCAAACAGTTGTAGCTCTAACTAAAAAAGATGAAATTTCTACCACAAGAGATGAATTTTCAAAAAAAGAGGAAGAATTTCCAACAAAAAATTAAACTGTCAACCAAGAAAGAATTCCTAGTCAAGATAAAGCCAAAATCTAACGAAACTTTTGAATATTTAAGCCAAAAAGAATAATTTTCTACAAAACGGTTAAATTTGCAACCAACACTTTTGTAACTGAATCTAATTAAGAATGGATTTTTAAATTCTTTATATTTTCAAAGTCGGGAAATTAAAATCCAGTCACATTTAAATTTTGTAACGTTTACGGTAGGAACCTTGGAAATTTCTGATAGTAAAATTGAATGATGCTTAAAATTCTTAACCATCACATTTATAGATTGAAGAATAATAAATTTTTAACATTTTCAAAATTAAAGGTTCTAAATTGATCGCTTAAAACAGTTGAAAGTGAAAACTTCTATTTCAAATAATTAAAAGCTCTTAAAGACGAAATATATGAATTATTGTATTCCTTATTACAATTTTTCTGAAATATTCTAGTATTATCGTATTATCTCCTACTTCCTCTCATTACACTCATTTCTTTTACTTTCCTTACCCTCATTTCTTATAATTTATTCTACTTTCTCCCTAATTTCTCATACAACCCAGTAATTTTATCTGATTTCCTCTACTTTCCCTTCCCTAATTTCTCCTACTACGCCTCCTCCCCCTCCCATCATTTCTCCTATTTCTCCCTCATTTCCCATGCTTCCTCACCCCTCATTTTCTCTCACTCCCCCTACTTCTATACCTCTTATTTCCCTTTACCTTCCTATTTCCCTTATCCTCATTGCCCTTCATTTTCTATACACCCTCTAATTTTCCCTAATTTCCCCTACTTCTCTTCCCCTAATTTTTCCTCGCTTCCCCTACTTCCCCCGCCATAATTACCCCCCCCACTTCCTCCTACTTCCCCTCCTTGGAAAAAAGTACGATGGATAGTCGGACACCCAACCCAAATTATGAGGGGCTACAAAACCCTAAAAATCGATAGAAAATACTCTAGAATTAAACATGCCTGCGTTTTTGAAAATTTTGTTCTAAATAACTAAGAAAATGAAGTTCATTATAAGTTTTTTGAGAGTTTTTTAAATCAATATTACAAACCACATGAAGGTTTGCTTCCAAAAATTATCTTTTTTACCTAAACGAGAATCTGTTTTATTATTCCGGGTTAAAATGACGATCCCAATTCTCGGATAAGGTTAATTATTCGCAACCACAGAAAAGAGCTCGCCACCGGAAGTGGTGACAATATCGTGACGTGGCACGTGTCTTAGTATTTGAAGTTCAAGAGAAAAATGATGAACGTCCACTGGAAAGACAGGAAAGGCCGAAAACATCGTTTCTCTCATCGAATCGAAACACCTGCAACACGCGCCACGCTCATTACTGAATTATTATTATGGCTTCCCATGTGCAGGTAAGTATCCCACATATTCATCGTTTTGAGTCACATTCACACAACCTGTCAGGGATACCTATGTATAAAATATAAGCATACTCCACCCCGAGAGAGGAAAGGTGAAGGGGGTAAGGGAACAAAAAAAAATAAAAAGGGGGAAAGAGGGGGAGTGAAACTCGGTCTTAATGGTACTTGATTAGCGAACAATAAGACCACAGGCTGAGCCAGACTGCACCAGAAACCACATTATGGCTATCAGCTCACTTATATATTTATTTATTCCACTTCACAGTCATGCTAATGTTTCTGCATCTTAGAGAGGTGCGAGGAGTTTCAATTCAATATTCCGGAAATAACACTGAAAATGGATTTTTGTGGCTTTTAACAAATCGAAAGAAAATTTGAAAGAACAAGTTGATTCAACGATTCATTATCTGAAAGGTCGGTTTTTAAATTTTCGGTCTTTAGAATCTTCTAACTGATCGAAATTCAGTTTTGTGGGGGATAGAAATTTCATTGTCAAAATTTTAAGTATCTTCTCAAGCGGCCGTAGATGAATTATGTAAAGTTTTTTGGGCGGGGGAGGGTTAACGATTTTTCTATGCTGCTTTTGTTATTATTAGAAGTAATAATCATAAATTCATGAAATAATAATTAATGAATGAATATATAAGAAGTCATCCACAAATTACGCAAGGTGTTTTTCAATTCAATAGTTTTGTTAAAAACTGATCCTTTTTGGTTGAAGCTTCTGTTTTGTTGAAAATTGATCTTTTTGGCTTAAAAATTAAACAATATAATAAAAAATTTTTTCTTTCTTGATCAAAAAATTTGTTTGGTTGAAAAAGCAACCATTTTGTTAAACATTTGGCTTTTTTTTAGATAAGGCCATACGAGCGTAACCTCACATTTTTTATACATTTTTTTCAAACTCAACTTACGCTCACAGGAAACGCGATATCGAGTTGAAAATCTGAGAAACTAAATATGAAGCACAGAGAAACGCGGTTCTGGTCCTAAATTGTTATAATTATGAAAAATGCAAAAAAAAATTTGTTATACAAATTTTTTGTCCATACTTGCAAAAATTTAGGACCTGAGCCGCGTTTCTTAGTGCTTCATATTCAGGTTTTCCAAATTTTCAACTCGATATCGCGTTTCGTGTGGACGTAAGTGGATTTTGAAAAAAAAAAATTTCAAACTTGCGGTTACGCTCACATGGCCTCAATCTCTTCTTGTAGATATTTGACCTTTTCTCGTTGAAAATGTAACTTTCAGGTTAAAAGTTAAACTTCTTCAGTTCAAAATTAATTTTTCTGTTGCAAATTTACATTTTTGGGTTGAAAATTCAACTTGTTTGTATAGCATTCGTTTTTTCGGCTCGAAGATTTAATAATTTGATAGAGAATTCAACTATTTGGTCGGAAGTTGAACTACTTTGTGAAAAATTATTTTTTTCAAGTTACAAATAATTATTTCTTTTCTTGAAAATTTAACGATTTTCTTGACATTTCATATTTTCAGGTTGCAGAATAAAATACATTTTTGTTGTTGCTTTATTTAAAAGTTCTTGACCTAAAACTTGATGGAAGTGCTTATTTTTTAATTTAAAGTACTCATAGCTTATTTTTAATTAGTTGAAAATACCGAACTAGAATACTAAGTTTATTTTATAATATAATTATTTTCCGTATGAGATGTGAAAATTCTCTATTAGGATTTCTAATTCAAATATTTTGAATCTGAAGAAATGCAAAATGTGTAACTCTCAATCTAAGAGAGTTCATATTTGAACATCTTGAGTTCAATTTTAATAATCTAAAAATTTTGCTGCTAGTTTCCCGATTCAAATCCGGACTGAGGCAAATTTTTCTCGTTTTTCAAAGAATTATTTGTCTGAACGAATGTAAAATTTCGAATTTTTCAAATTCCGTATTAAAATTTTAAGACTCTCCGACGATATTGATGGTAATAATTCTTTCCAAAAATTAGCAAGATATTTCAAAATTGTAAAGTATGAAACATTAAAAGTTACTAACGTAAAATTTTTGTAATTTTAACACTTTTTTTGAATTGATAAAGATTGTAATGTTTTCAATATGAGAGTTTTTTGGAAACATTTAATTTATTTTCGCTTCGAAAACGAAAGCGGTATATTCACCTAATTGCATCAATTTAGAATATTTATTTCTGTATTCATTTCTCTATTCAAAATTCACGTTTTCATTGAAAGAAATGCAAATGTAGAGAATAGGTCATTAACATAAAATCCTTGAATTGCCGAGTCCCCACCTTCTACGTGTTAAAATGTGAAAATATCATTTATTATCTTGCTCGAAAGAAAAAAAAATTTACGAGGTAATTTACAGCGTCAATTGAGACTAAGGTTATACGCTTTCGTATCATTCATATTTGAATATGATTGTCAGAAGGCATCCGTAATCTCTTTTTTTATTTATTTACACTTTATAAAAGATAAAGGTAAGTACATAATTCCAAATTCTGTTGAGATTATCCTAATTTGGATTGATCTAAAGAATCAACAATTTTTAGATTTTTTTCCTCAATCTTAACTCGTCATTTCATTTCCTTTATTATTCAAAAATAAAAATGAATGAAATTCCGAAAAGTACATTGAATTCTTGTCGCCACGAAAGTACATCCGAACATTCTTGAGTCTTTTATTTGATCATTGTTTATTATCCTCGGGTTTTTTTATCTATGAGAAGCAAATGCGTGCCTCTGTAAATCAACACCCAGGACAATCTTTTAAATGGAAAAACCTTCAGAAAGATGTTTTCTGATAATATCATTTAATTATTCAAGCAAGGAGCGTCCAAGTCAATATTAAAAATTTATATCAATTTTTATCTCTTATTTACGTACTACTTAGCTTTCGATTTTATTATTTAAAAAATATTTCCATCTGGTACTACATTTATAATTAATTTAATTCCATCAAAGAAACATTTTTATTTAAACCCTTTGTTTTTCAGACGGATTCTTCATAAAAAAAGTGGATGATGATTTGATTATTTAATCTAAGTCCAATATTTTACCCTCGGTAACTTACCTTACGCCTCCGCCCCCCCCCCATTTTACCCAACTTTTCCCTCAGAACCCAACCTAACCCACGGAACCAATCTATCCCTCGGGACCCAACGTGCACCACTGGACCTCACTGGACCCCATCCATCCCTTTCGAACTCACCTAACACACGGCACCCAGTCTAAAACCCAGGATCCCAGCTATCCCAAGGGACCCAAGCTAACCCACTGGACCCCAGTTATCCCACAGTACCCTCCTATCCCAAATATCCCCTCTGTCCCATGCAAAAAAACGTATTCAATTGGATCCGACTTATGCCTGGGGAACTCACGTAACCCAGTTCACCCAACCTTTCGCTCACCACTCTACCTACACCAAGGGATTCAAACTATCCCAATGGACCCCTGCTGTCCAAATTATCCCTCTATCCCACCTGACCCAAACTATCACTCAGGGCTCCAGCTAATAAACACCCCTATCCCCCGTTACCCCACAGAACCCAACATATCCTACTGGACCTAATTTATCCCTTGGGAGCACTCCTATTCCATGAGAACAACAATACACATTCGGACCCCAGTAATCCCACTGGATCCTTATTTCCAAAATTTCCTCTACATCCCACGGGAACTCACCTATCCCACTTGGCTTCACCTACCCTTAGGGAACTCTTCCTATCCACAGGACCTAATCTATCCCTTATCATCCCAGCTATTCCAAGGAATCCATAATTTCAGACTGAAACCCACATGACCTACGAGACCCAATCTATCTCACTGCACCAAACCTATTTCACTGAACCCCAGCTATTTCACGGACGTTCCTATCCCAAAGGACTCCTTTATTCCACGAGAGCCAAACTATTTTACTGGATCCCACCTTTTCCTCAGCTATTACGCGGGAATCCCCTATTCCAAAGGATCTCTATCCCACAGGAGGCATCCTATCCCTTGGGAACTTGCCTAACCTACAAGACCCAACCTATCCCTCAAAACACCAGCTATCCCGCAGAACCCTACCTAACCCACAGGACCCAACCTATCCCTTGAGAACTCATCCAACATATGGAACTCAATCTATCCCTGAGGACCTACGCTATCTCACGAGACACTCTTATCACAAGGGGTCCGAGACATCCCACGGGATGCCTCTATCCCAAGCGACAGGTTTATCCCACGGGAGACAAAATATCCCACTGGATCCGACATAACCCATGGCACCCAACCTCCGGACACCAGGTATCCCAAGAAACACCCCTATCCTACGGGACATCATTCATTCCTAGGGAACCCAGCTATTCTAAGGCACCCAACATAACCCAGAGGACCATACTTATGAAGGGACCTATCCTGTCCCAAGAGACCCTATCTGTCCCACGGGACCGCTCTTATTCCACAAGACCCAGCCTGACCTACAAGAGCAATTTTTTTTAATTCTTCACTTTTACTTCCACTTATACTTTTTCAAAATTCACGTCAGTTATCATTTTTTTACAATTTAATTGTAACAACAATTTTTAAAAGAAGCAGATATCTATATTGCGGGACAGTGGAAGTGGAAATGAAAATGAAACAGTTACATAATTGCCGCCCAGGATCTAAATTACCAACTAGTCCAAAATATAAATGATAAAAAAAAATGTATGTCATATTTAAATAGGTAACGAAACCCTTTTTTGTAGGCCATTGTCGCCTACTTTAACTATTTTTTAAAAAGTTCTTAACATTTTAAAGTAAATAAATATAAACTCATCTGAATGTTTGAGGATAATAATCGTGAATTATTTTGCAACATAGTACTAATGCTAATAATTATTGAATACGTGTGACTTGGGGTCAATCTAAGGCTCGAGGTGTGTCAAGGGTCGAAGGACAAAGACTGAACTAACGTTGGACTCGTGTCGAACAAATTAGGAATTTTATTGTCACGGGGGTGTCTCGGTTCTGCTGGCATCAAGTGATATATTATGGGACAAAGTTTACTCAAAGCACGTATAGAATTCTAATACGAGCCTCCATGGCCCACTTTTCAAATTGCCTAACGTTATTTCACTCCTAAGGCACACAATTACAAGAATTCATTTCAAACTTTCAAAGTATCCGTTTCTGCCAATTATAGCCCCTCGTTCTATTGACCAGTAGGGTGACCCACAATACCGAATATTATTTTTTTGATCACTCAACGCCTAATCCTGTTCCATTTGTTAAAAAAAATTGCCTCATTTTATTTTATTTTTGAAAGGATTTAAAATCACTGACGTGAAAAACTTCCCTCAAAAGGGACTGAAATATATTGTGCATTTCAAAGATTTTATACGTAATTCTTTGAATCTTTTAGTACTCGAATGACTTGAAAAGTTCTAATCGATTTCAATTTTTTTCTCCTCAAAGTTTGGGACTATGTTTTGGGTTTCGTGTAAAATACGTACTATTTTACATAAATTAATGTTCATTTAGAACTTTATGGACCACCGTTTGAACGTATTTTAAAAATTATGTAACCCTATGACCAGTGCCAAAAATTGCGACACTTTCGAAACTATCGTCTATTATACCTATCTCTATGAAAATTGACTCAAAATATTTTCATTTTTATTAAAGTATTTCAGTGATGTTTTTGAAAATATAATTAGACTTTTATTTTAAACTTTAGCTGAATCAGATTCAGAAGAAAAATTTAAAAATTTTTACTTTCAGATGTATTTTTTTAGTAAATTCTTTTTTTTTACTGATACGGCATTCTGAAACTGGTACTGTGGAATTTCTTGTACGCAGACACTAAAGATCAAACGTCTTATCTACTCTTTATCATTTCTGAGATAAAATTTAGTCACACGTTCGTTCTTCTCTGACTTTCTCCACAAGTCTTTAACCGTTTTTCAAACCCTACTAAATTAAAAAAAAATGTATATAAATATTCGAGGGGTTGACCACCCTCACTTTGAGTGTAGGAAGAATATATTCTCAAAGAATAATTATTTATAATAAATAAATTTATAAGTTTAATTATGATTAAGAAGAAGAGAATAAGAAAATTCCTTTTCAAATGAAGAAAAATATATTGATAAAAAATGTATTTTTACTTTCAACGTAATGAAAGGAAAGGTTACTGGAAAAGGGATAAGGGTGTGTCCCTACTCAGCCCTATCTTTTCTTTCCAGATGTAGCCTCTTTAACAAAATATGACAAACCCCAAAAATGGTGAGGGTTGTTTTTCACTTTTGACTACATTTTTTCTAATATGGCCTCCTTAAGAAACAAAACATGATACCTCCTTGCCCCTACATTCCTACAATGTCTCTTTCTGCTATTTTTAAATAATCTGAAATTTTTAGTGTGCCAAATAGTCAATAATTGATCGAGATATTCAATACAGGTAGAAAAATCGATTTTCCGTATAAAATCATCTGCATTTTCAAAACAAAAAAAATCATGCCGATATGTCAATTCTATCAAATGTTAAAATTAAACATAAAAAAACAAAAAAAAATTACAAACACATAAGTTTTCTTTTTAATTCGCGTATTCGAATGAAAAAACTCATTTAAAAAAAAAAATTATTAACGAGTTAAATTCAACGAAAAAAGTAGAATTTTTGAAAAAATAGTTCAATCCGCAACCAAATAGTTGAATTATCAACGAATAAGAATAATTAACTATCCAAGCAGACAAATTTTTAATAAAATTGTGCATTTTTCAAGCTGAAAGTTCGAATGTTCTAGAAAATAGTTGACTTTCAAACCAAAAAAGAAGAATTTTCAACAAAAAAGTTAATTTCCAATCAACGAAGATGAATTTTCAACGCACTGGTTGAATTTTCAACTAAAAAACATAAATTTAAACCAAAAATGGAATCGTTAAATTTTAAGTTTAAAAAACTTATTTTCAACAACAAAAAACGAATTTCCAATCAGTTGCATTTAATTCAAAAAGACGAATTTTTAACAAAATAGTTGAATCCTCAACCAAACTGATGAATTTTCAACAAACAAGATTAATTTTCTACCCAAACAGATGAGAAATTTTCAAGAAAATAGTTGAATTTTCAATTAGAAGAGATTAATTTTCAATTAAAGATGGAATTGTTCAATTTTAAGTTTAAAAAACTAATCTTCAAAAAAAAATAATTTTCTACCAGTTGAGTTTGATTTAAAAAGTCAAATTCTTAACAAAATAGCTCAATCCACCACCAAAATGATAAATTTTCAGCAAGCAAGGTTATTTTTGTACTAAATAGTTGAATATGGAACTTATAATTGAAAAATTTCCAACCGAAAATGGAATAGCTACATTTTCGAATAAAAAAATTAATTTCCAACAAACAAAAAAATACTTTTCCCACAAAAAGTATGAAATTTCAAGCAAAAAATTATTTTCTAACTAACACAGTTGGCTTTCAAACCAGAAAAAAAGAATTTTCAACAAGAGAGTGAATTTTCAATCAAAAAGATGTATATTCAAGTAAACAAAATTAATTTTCAACCAAAAGTTGAGTCTTTAAATTTTAAGTTTGGAAAACTAATTTTCAGCAAAAAAATGAATTTTCAACCAGTTGAATTAAAATGAGAGAGGCGAATTTTTAACAAAATAGTTGAATCCTCAACCAAAATGATGAATTTTCAACATACAGGATTAATTTTCCACTATAAATAGTCAAATTCTCAACTCTTAGAACAAAAAAGATGAGAATATTTGAATTACAACTAAAATGATGAATCTTCAGAAAAAAATTAATTGTTTACAAAGTAGTTACATTTTAGATAAAATGATTAATTTTTCAATCAAATATTAGAACTTTCAAACAAACGATGTAAATTCCGAACCAAAAATATAATGGTAGACTTTTCGAACAAAAAAAATTAACTTTTAACCAAAAATAGTTGGATTTTCAAATCATAATGGACAAATCTTGAAACAAAAATGGAATTAAAAATTCGAATGTTTTAAAACAAAGTTGGCTTTTGAACCAGAAAAGAAGAATTCCCAACATGAGAGTTAATGTTCAATCAAAAAGATGAATTTTCAAGTAAACAAAATTAATTTCCAACCAAAAGTGAAGTCTTTAAATTTTATGTTTAAAAAACTAATTTTTAGCAATAAATGAATTTTCAACCAGTTGAATTGAAGTAAAAAAGACGAATTTTCAACAAAATAGTTGAATCCTCAACCAAAACGATGAATTTTCAACACACAAGATTAATTTTCTACTAAATAGTTGAATTCTCAACTTATAATGCAAAAAGATGAGCAGATTTGAATTTCAACCAAAATTATGAATATTCAGAAAAAAATTAATTTTTCACGAAGTAGTTACATTTTGAAGAAAATAATTAAATTTCCAACCAAATATTATAATTTTCAAACAAATGAAGTAAATTTTGAACTACAAATGTAATGGTAGACTTTTGAAGCACAAAAATTGACTTTTAACCGAAAATAGTTGGGTTTTATTATTGATCTCTATTAATTTAGTTCAAATTTAAGCGAAAAAACGAGAAAAAGGCAAGTTTCTTGATAATAGGTGATAATAGATAATCTGTTAAGTTAATCGGTTGCCTAAGTTACTCTCTGAGTTGAAACTATTTGATACTAGTATGAGAATAATTTTAAATAAATTCCTTAGAGTTTTTTTATTTGAAAACATTGATATAATTTATTTATTATTTATTCATTATTATTATAATTAACGGTTATATCAAATTACATGTATAGGAGGGATCACCGAAAGATCACAAATTGTCACAAGAGGAAGGGATGTGTAAAAAATAACTGAAAATGGAATCACGTAATTTGTGGACGCTTTTCAAGTTAGCATTTCCGAAAATTTGCTTCTATTCGGACGAATGTATCATAAAAGTTTTGAATATATAGGAAAAAGTGCTGCATGCAAATAGAAAAAAAATTGAGTGCCTGAATTGAAAGATAAATTTTTGTAAAGGACCCCGGGAGATTGAACAAGTAAGTATCAAATCAAGGCATGTACCATTTGTACGTATGGCGTTTGACAAAAGAATATGGCATTTGGTGTGCAGGGCCAGTGGTTTTTGGAAAACCTCTTCTCTGAGCCACAAGAGTGACTGTGAGGGGGTGATATTCATTCTTGGGCGATCTACCGTAAAATATAGAGCCCCTGCCAGTATAAGTCGTTCCAAAGGGTGCCTGCGCACGATTCGCAAACATCGATAAATGTTTGTCACTGAAAACGTCGGTCTCAAACGACTGTCGAAATATTTTCATCCAAAAATTTGTTCCTTCATCACCGGGAAAAGTTTTGCGTTCAATTACGAAAATCTAATGAAAAGTAGGCTTGTCTCTGCAAAAAATTAAATCAGAAAATTTTTTTTAAACAGGTTAAAAGGCTTTGTAAATTTTGCATTGATTGAGCCCTACTTGAAGAATTTTCAATAAAACGGGGCCAAGATAGCCTATAAGAAATACCGACCTATTTTCCGTTTTTTGCCAATTTTCGACTCTCAAATTTCACTTTCAGCGTGGTTTAGGAAAGTGAATGGAAGAAATTGAAACTTTGCTGAATTAGAGCCTGAAGCCTCCTCCTAAAAATGAGAACAATAATATAACTAAATATTTACTGGTTTTTGAATTATCATGAAAAATGTGGAAGCATTTCCAAGGCGAATATCGATCCATCGAGCTTCCAGGGAAAGAGTAGATTTCGGACTTTAATTTAGTAAATTTGAAATTTTTCTAATTTTGTGATGTGAATGGAAAAAATTGAAACTTTGCTAAATCTAAGTCTGAAATCTCTTCTTGAATGTGATATTAAGAACATGATAAAATTGTTACTCTTTCTTAAATTGTCATAGAAAATGTGGAAGCGTACCCAAGACAAAAATCGGTCAGTCTAGTTCGATCGCTTTTCGTCTTGGACACGCTTCCAGATTTTTCATGATAATTCAAGAACTATTTAATATTTTACCATGTTCTTGATCTCATTCAAAAGACGATTTTAGACTTTAATTGAGTAAATTCAAATTGTTTCTATTCACTTCCTCAAAGGAAAGAGAGAGTGGAATTTGAGAATCAAAAATTGGCAAAGAAAAAAAAAGGAAAATAGATGTCTTTCTCACATGCTATCTCGTTCCTTATTTATGGAAAATACATCCAATAGAACTGACTTGACGCGAAATTTACAAATCTTTCTGAGTTACAAAAATTACTAACTTAATTTTTCACACGTATAATCAGCTTCTAAGACAAGCCCTTTTTTAATGCAATTTTCGTAAGTGGAAGCGCAATTTTTACCCGCAATGTATATCAACTGATTTTTTAAATTTAATCTATAATATAAAAATTTGCAATTAAAATTAAAATCACTTTAGTTCTCAAAAAGTGTATATATGTATACTATATTCTATTTGATATTTTAAAATTAGAACTATTTTAGCTTTATTTTAATCGCTGACAATATTTATTAGGGTGAGCCGAATATACAAAATGTTGAAAAATTGAAGTTGCTACGTTTTCTTACAAATGAAAAATTGAAATCAAAAATATTTAACTTGCGCTCAAGTTATAACTTTTTGAAAATGAACAATAATTACATTTTTTAAGATTCAGTCAATTTTCATATTAATATTTCTTGTTTCTTTATTCGCAAATATTTGTTTTTTTTGTGCCTGTTTATTTCAGAACTTTAATGTTTCTAAGGTTTTTAATGCTCTTTTGAATTTTTTAAATGTTTTTAGTCTATTTAAAAAATTCTTATGCTTTTCAGCTTAAACTTATATGGTCATTTCTGTGAAAAATTTGACTATTTTTAAATGAGAAAATTCAGTTTTTCAAAGATTTTCAAAAATTAAAAGCTATTTTATCGAATTTTCATTTTTCGATCGACATTCACGACATTCCCGTTCTAGTGTTACTCAAATTATTTCAAAAATTGCCATGGTAGATATAAATTTTTACAGTAAAATACAGCAAATTATAGTACAGTATAATAACGTCAACAAATTGATTTGTTGTAAAAATGTGTAATCATAGTTTCAAAATTTTGTAAAAAAGCAAGCTTTTATTAAATTACACTAAAAAGAAAAAATATAATTTATTATGAAAAGTGGGGCTGCATTAATTATAATATAATAATAATAATGTGACTGAAAATAAAAGCGTGGGGCATGAATATTGAACATAACATTTATATGAGAAATTTTTGTTAATATTTACGCCCTACGCTTTTATTTTCAGACACCTTATTATTATATTATTATTATTGCTGAAAAAATGCATGGACGTGAATGAAGCTAGAGTAGTATGCCAGGACAGAAATATGTGGCGACAAATAGTTTATAAACAGAGTGACAATAGAGTGAATGATGCCTGAAACAAAGACCTTGGATATTAATGGGCCCAGGTGGGGAACCATACATAATAATTTTGTGAGGCTCCTCACTTGGGGTGATCGCTAGAGAGATTGATCAGCAACCTGGGTCGGAGCAGTGTTGCGGAGTGAACGTGTCATTTATATAAATAACACGAGAACTCCAGATCAATCTAAAACATCTATACATAGCACCTACATACCCATCCACCCTATACCCTTATACCGATCAACCTCATACCTATATACCTATTTCACTACTTTCCAACCGAACAAGTCACGCCTACCCCGGAAGGGAAAAGGCTTAATGGTATAATAATAAAAAAAAAATTGCAATTCCTCTTTTCAGAGTCGATTGTATTGTCTCTTTTTATTATATTTTAATAAAAGCTTGTTTAAAAAAAAATGATTTTTGATTATTTTTTAAAAAACTTTTCTGGTTATTTAGTCCTATTTGAGCAGTACTTTTTTGTGATGTTAATCCCAAGGGGGGCGAGGGTGGGGGGGGGGGGAGGGTCAACTCTAAAGTTATTCATGCAAAGTTAAAAGTCTATAATTTAAACTACACTATCTAAGACTATTTCCAGGATAATAAGTGATCAATAAAAATAAAATATTTAAATCTGCTGAAAAAGGCCTGAAGTTTTGGAACTGAAATTCTTTAGCTACTCTGTAATTATTTTGATCTCTGTGGGATTTGCGAATGTTGTCATTGGCTGAAGTGGAAACAAATAGGACACTTAGTGGATTCAGGGTTGTAACCTCATAACACGAAATGGCAAACGAATCCGTTAAGGGGGTGAGGGGGAGAAAAAGAGAGAAAGAGACTGACATCTCATTTTCGTTTAGCGGATAAAAGAGCGTGTCATTGGCGAGACTGACGAGCGAGAAGGACAAGGGATGTCGGGGTGTGTGAAAACGAATGAAAAGAAGGGAGGGAGAATGATAGAGAGAGGGAGAGAGAGAGCGAGAAAGAGGCGGATACAGAAAAAGGTAGAGAAAGAGGCTCGGATCAAGGCTAGTCTTTGCCAAACATCAATATTTGCGACCGCCCTGTTGGTACCTCTGCGAGGCTCAACCTGACTCGACTCGACTCGACTGAACCGATCCAACTACAACCACCCACGCCTCTCAATGCACTCTTTTTTCACGACCCAAAAGTGCGACAACTTTAATTATTATCGAGCCAACTTTTACGATCGTTTTACGATTACATTAGCTTAAGGTTTTGTCAGTTTCTTTTCATTTCAATCATTCATCAGACTTAATTACGGCTATTCTTCCCTGATTAATTAAATTTATCTTTTATCGACAATGTAGGAGTCATTACCAGAAGTAAAAATCTAACAAATAGAGATGAAATTGTGATATATAATTCTGTACTTGCGCACCCACTGTGCTGAGGATAGGAGTAAAATTAATGTGGATGGCATGCAATACCTGCGCATGCTGTGCGGTAAAACGCTAATGGACAAAGTCAGTGATAAGAGGATCTCAAAGAATGTGGTGTAGAGGAAACGCGATTTTACAAGAGTGAAGGAAATTTGTTGAGATGGTTTGGTCATGTTGAGAGAACAAAGGGAAAACGAATGACGAAACAAGTGTATTTAGGTAAAGTGAATGGTAGCGTACCCAGAGGCAGACCGATAAAAGAATGGTAGGAATGTGTGAATGAGACTCTGCAGCGACAAGATATAAAGAGCCATAGAAACACAACAGCTCACATGAAAAGATGTATAGATGCAGATGAAGCAAAATTGGTATGGCAGGACAGGAAAGTGTGGAGAAACATGGTTTATAAGAAATATGCGATGAAGAGTATCAGCGAAATAAGAGGCGCCTGAAACGATCTCACATACTATAATAAGTCCTTGTGGAGAGCTTTGCTTAGTGGATATGATTGAAGTAAAACTAAGTGGTGCAGCTTTAAATAAACTATCGAAATTCGTGTTTTAGGGACTCAAAAAGTAGAATAGAATAAGTGCAATAACTTAAAAACAAATTTTTGATGTAAAAAGGGTAAGGGACTAACATGGAATCCACCATATAAAAAACCTATTCATATTCCCCTACCATCTTTTCCATCAGAAACGCTCGCATTTGCTTGGGCTTTTGGCCAAGGGACAGGAAAACTGCAGAAAACGTATCCCGACCGCAGCCGGTTTTCGAGAGTCGAGTAAAAATTTAGGAAAGAAAAATCAATGACTCCTTGAAGTTTATTAGAAATCTCACAGCTTCACATCGATCAAAATGAGTATTTCAATCTACTCGTTGGAAATCTATGGACATACAGTACATATCCAGCCGCCACGAAACATGCCGGCTTGTATGCGCAGGACATGTTGACTATGTACTATGTAGGGGCTCGTTTGTGTGGCCATTCGATAATGCAACCAAGCCCAGAGCACAACTTCCGCTTCTATGTATGTTACCAACCTGATCCCGATAATATGACTTATCGCCCTTATCGCACCTGCCACAATATTTTTCCTTCGTCCAACGAAAAAGCCTTACATTATGTAACACCAAACGTTATACACTTTCTGCTTAAATAGCAAAAAAGCGACTGGCTAATTACTTCTGCAATCTGATGTAAACTAGGGTGTTCCAAATTTTTTTCTATAATTTTCAAATTTTCATGCATATCGTCCGCAAATTTGATCAAAACCACAAAAGAATAATTCCTTACATTTAATGATTAAATGTAGAGGTTCCTGAAGCCCATTAGAGTTTAATTTGTATTTCGCAATAGAAAAAACGACGTTTTGGTCAATTTTATTCGAAATCGTCAATATTGGGTGAATCAACTTGAAACTCAACTTTTATCTTCAAAATTAGCCATGATATACGAGTCAGAAATTACTTTTTTAATTTCATCCCCATAAGTTTGTTTAATAGGTTCCCAAATAAACCTCATAAGTGAAAAATTGGTTTTGCGTGTTCTTGGCGCTAATTATGATTTTTTTTCAGTTTTTTAAATAATAGTGGCTTCTAACACATGAATTATCATTTTCTATTGAGAATTTGAAGTTTAAATGAATTGTTTAAATAATTTATCATTGCGTATAGGAATTTTCTCTTAGAATGGAGTTAGAAAGTCGTGGTTTTTTTCGGAATTATCCAACTTGTTTTTAACTTTTCGCGAGGCAATAATGAATTCAATTTATTGAAAATCATTGTTCAAACCATTTATTATTATTGTTCATAACAATATTCTTTCAGAATGCAGCCAGAAATTTGCAGTGTTCTATACAATTTTCAACTTTTTGTCTACTTTTCAATTAGATTGAGACAATAATTAATTCAAGTTAACAAAAAAAAAAAAATCAATTTGATTATTATTTTTGATAATATTCTCTAAATAATACTAGAAAGTTGCGTTTTCTCTGAAATATTCAACTTGTTGTCCCTTTTACACTTAGCGCAAGGTACACAGAAAAAAAAAGTCTTAAAGTTGGGTTGGTCTTGTTTTTATTTTTGCCTTAAATTAAGCCCAATACTAAATGAGAGCATGAATATCGTTTTAAAAGAAGGCCTTATCGGCTTAGAACTAAAATTAATCCATTGATATGGCTTCTTTGCAAATATTCATCTTGAAACAAGCCCCACTAGACTTATTAAGACAGCAAGATCTTCGCAGTTAAAAAGAAGACGATATTGAGGCTACCGTTTAGCCCTCTAGAAGCGAGATTCAAAAATCTAACGTCTTCTCGCAGTTGTGACAGGAGCAGGAAAATAGACGCCACGCCAAGCATGCGACACGCGTCAATTATAAGTTTTTATTAAGTGAAATTATATCTTATTTAACCTGCTCTATTTATTAAACCTAATTTAACATATTCTCAACCATATTCGAGGTTAGTACATCTCATCATATACTCTTGTTAATGTTATTCACCGCACAGTCATATAGTCGGTTTTCTCGTCTCGACACCTATAACCTATACAACTCTTCACATTATGATTGGATCGCAATTAGGTTATTTCACAGCAAATGAAACAAGAGTTTCGTATGTTTCAGTAATAAATGTAAATTTTTTTATAGTCTCATGATAAGAAACAAAATTATAATATATATTTATTATTGCTTTAGTCCTTCTATATTTTAGTCTGCGATAACGCTTTCTTCAAGCCCACGTTTTGGCTTACGGCTAGTTTTAGACAGTATAGCAGTTACATTCAAGCCCACATTCTGGCTTGCGACTACTTTTAAGCCCATGCAACGTCTCAACTTTAGTTTCTCAATCGCTTTCTTTTAAAGCCTTAATCCTATTCTAGTTTTTAGCAAATGCTGTCTTCTTTTTGTTACACCTTAAAACAAGCCCATATTTGGTATTGTATTAAGACTTTTTTTTTTCTGTGTAATAATTGATGCAATCAACAGAACATAAACGTTTCACCAAATTATTATTGTTTATAACTATCTTCTCCTAGAAAATTAATGCTAATTAGTTGCAGTTTTTTCTGAAAATTTTCAACTTTCCGTCCACTTTTCACTCAGTGCGAGGTAGTAAGTAATGCAATTGAACCAAAATAATTGTACGAACAACTTATAATTGTTTATAACTATCTTCTCCTGTAGTAATTCTGGGTAGTTGCGGTTTTTTCTGCAATTTTTTTACTTTTTGTCATTTTTTTACTCAGTGAGATAATAATTAATGCAAATTAACAAACATAATTGTTCAAACAGTTCATTATTGTTTATGAATATCCTGAAATTTTCATAACTAAGAAGTCAAAGCAAAGTTCAAAATTCCAGAAAAGCCCGAACTATCTATAACTAGCTATTAGAAAATAATAATTTGTTTAAACAATTCCAACATTTCAAAGGATTGTAGAGGATTTCAAAGATTCCCCAACAAAATTCAGGGAATTTTAATGAATTTTCATGGATTTTAAAAGATATCAAGTTATTTTAAAGAATTTTGTAGAATTTCCAAAGATCTGAAGCGATTTCTAGAGAACTTTGGGAAAAAGTTGAATGAAATAAAATATTAAAGGATTCTTAGTGATTGTAACTACTTTCTTAAAAATCCTTTTTTTGTTGAAGATTCATAAATTTAATTTGTAATTTCATCTCTTTGGTTTGAAATTAAACTACTCTTTTGTAAATTTTCGTGTCTTGAAATAATTTTTTAAATTGAAAAATTGATTATTTGGTTGAAAATGAACTAGTTTGATGAAAATTTATAATTTTCGGTTGAAAATTAATCTGCTTTGTAGAAACTCATTTTTTTATAGAAAATTGTTGACCTTCTTAAATGAAAATGTGAAAATTTTCATTTTTAGTGAAAAATTTATCTTTTATTAAGGATTCAACTATTTGGTTGGAAATTTATGTTATGGGTCGAGAATTTATATAATGTGTTGAAAATTCTTCTTTTTCGGAAGATAATTAATCTTTTTGGTTGAAAATTCAACTATTTCCTTAAGAATTTATGTATTTTGTTTAAAATATATCCTTTGCGTAGACAATTTGTCTTCTTGGTAAAAAATTCATCGTTTTTAGTTGAAATTTCATTTGTTTCCTAGAAAGCTTCTCTTTTTGGCTTGAAAATTTCACATTTTGGATGTTTGGTTGGAAATGAATCTGTTTTGGTTGAGGATACATCTATTTTGTTAAAAATTCGTATTTTTTATTCCATTCAACTGTTTTCCATTTAAAATTAAAATCTTATTTGATTGAAATGTCAACTATTACGTTTTGTGTAGAAAATTTATATTTTTTGGTTGAAAATTCAACTACTTGGTTGAGATTTGAACTGTTTTGATAATTCATAAGAAACAACAAGATTTCACCAGCCCCTTCTTCTCTCTATAAATTATTAAATTAAAATAATATAATGTTATGCCGTAATGCTTTATAATATTTTTTCCCCAAATGGGGAAATATACTCATTTTCAAACAATCAAGTAGAAGAGTTGTCAAAGTAAATAAATAAAATACTTATTTTGAAGTGGCCCTAAATTAACCAAACGTTGGTTTCATTTTCAAACGTAAAACATCCAGTTGTTGTCAAAATCCAAGTATTTCGCAACTGGTACATTTCTATGATAAAAATAATATATGAAGTTCAAAAAAATAGGATAAAAGAAAAATGTTCAGTTTTTTACTTACTAGAATGCTGTCTCGTACTCTAAATTAACTTTCATTCATAAAAAATAAATATTAAAATGGAATTTTGGGACTTATTCGAACATTTATTAGTTCAAGGAGATGTTCAAAAAAATAATACTCCTATAAAACATACTATTTTCTTATACTCTCGCTATTTGAAAATCGAACCTGAAAATGGGCTATTTGTACCGAAATTTCAGAAAAAACAGCGTAATTTTCTTGGTTTATATAGAGACTCGCTATTTGTAAATAAAAAGTTAAATAAAGAATATGTAACCTTTGAAATGTCACTTTCATTATAATCGGCGAAAACTAGGCTGGCGATCACTTGGTGAGCTCAAATGACAGACTGATGATTGCTAGGTTTTTTGCACTATTATTTATAACATTTCAATTTTAAAAAGTATGTAAATATTTGATTAAGATAGCGGTTACATATTTTAATCTTGAAATATGAGAGCTTCTAAAAATATTATATTGTATTTTCTCACATGTACTGCATTTTGGATTTTTACATATATGCAATATCCTTTTGTACAATAAACATCTTATCCATATCAATTATTTTTCAACCTAATGTTTTTTTTCATTTTGCAACAATTATTGAGGTAGCCAAATCGCTTAAGCTAGCTGTTCGTGACGCGTTTTGCCTTATCACAAAAAACAGAATACTTCAATTTCTTTTGTTTATTTAATGAATTTATGACTTCAAGTTTAACAAAAGTAAAAAAATGTGTTATTCAGTCGTAAAAGGAAAAGTTTGCATAATAATTTTCAATCTGCAACATTTGGTATAGGTTTATATTGATTTTTCTATAATGAATTTCTTATGATTTTTTCGCGATTCTAGAAAAATCATTATAGAAAATCATTATAAGAAAATCAGTATAGAAATAAAGAACGTTAAGCTATTGAAAAAGTTATTGCAAAAAAATAGAGAAAGTAGAAGCGAATGATTCATTTATTTAATATTGGATTTCGGCAATTTTAAGGAATTTTAAGGAATTCCAGATTATTGCACACATTTCGAGGAGTTTTTACGGATTTTAAGGAATTTGGAAACATTTCGAGGGAGCCTAAAGGATTCCAAGGATTTCCAAACATTTACGGAAATTTTCAGGAATTTCAAAAATTTCAAAGAATTTTGCAGGATATAGAGATATTTCAAGACATTCATAGTATGTTTGGGAAAATAAATGAAGTTGAATTAAATATGAAGGGTGAAGCTATTGAAAAGGAAGCAATTGTAAAGATTTCAAGAAATTTTGAGGTATGTCGAAGAATTTAAAATGAGTAAATGATTTCAAAGATTTATAGGAATGTAAACGGCTTTTTCAGCGAATTTTAATGAATAAGTTCAATTTAATTCGAATTTGAGAAAATTTCAATGAATCTTTATGGGGTTTAAAGCTTTTAAAAGGATTTTATGTGATTTCTAAATATTTTAACTATTTACAACAAAGAAGTTCATTTTCGGCCCAAAAGAGATGAATTTGCAACCAAGAAAGATTACTTTCCTACAATGGAAGATGAATTTTCAACCCAAAAAAGAAATTTTCAACAATGTACATGAATTATCAAACAAATAGTTTATTTTTCAACCTCAAAAGATATGTTTAAAACCAAAATTGGAAAAGTACAATTTTTCAGTTGAAAAACTAGTTTTCAATAAATGAGCAAGGATGACCACTCAGTTGTATTCTGCTGAAAAGGATGAGTTTTTAAGAAAATAGTTGAATCCTCAACCAAATGATGAATTTTCAACAAACAAGATTAATTTCCGACCCAAGCAGATGAATGGCAAGCTACAAAGCAGTTGAATTCTCAAACCAAAAATATAAATTTTCAACGAAAAAGTTAATTTATGACCAAATAGTTGAATTATTTTCAACCAAAAACATGACTTTTCATCAAAAAAAGTTAATTTTTAACTAAGTGGTTTGAATTTCTACCAAATTATTGAATTTTCAAGCCAAAAAGATGAGTTTTCTAGAAAACAGTCCAATTGTCAACAAAAAAGTTAATTAACGACGAAATAGTTGAATTCTCAACCAAAAATATGAATTTTCATTGAAAAAAGTTATTTTGTAACCAAATATGTAGTTTAATTCTCTATCAAATGATTGAATTTTCAAGCCAAAAAGACGAGTTTTCTACAAAACAGTTACATTTTCAATTAAAAAGTTTATTCGCGATCAAATAGTTGAATTTTCAACTAAAATTATGAGTCTTCAACCGAAGAACAAAAATTTTGTTATAAAATACTTCAACTTTAAACGAAATAGTTGATTTTTTAAACAAACAAAGAAAAAAGAATTTTTAACGAATCATTTAATAGTTAATATTTGAGCAAAAAAAAATTTTCATTTCAAATGAAAAAATAGTTGAATTCAACCAAAAAGACCCATTTTCAACAAACTAGTTGAATCTTGAACCAAAACGGATTATTTTCAACCAAGCACTCACATTTTGAAGCAAAAAGGATGAACTTTTAATAAAGAAGATCAATTTTCAACCAAAGAAGACACATTTTTAACAAAATACATGCATTTTCAATCATAAAAGATCAACGTTCAATTTTAAATATCAATTTTCAACTAAGAAGATTAATTCTCTACAAAGAAGATGAATTATTAATAAAATACATGAATTTTCAACTAAAAAATATGAATTCTCAAACAAATAGTTAAATTTTCAACTCAGAAGATAATTTTTCAACCAAAAATGAAACAGGTAAATTTTCAGTTGAAAAAATTAGTTTGTAGCGAAAAATTAAACAAATTTTTAACAAAACAGTTACATCTTCAACCAAAGAGGTGAATCTTCAACCGAAAAATATGAATTTTCAACAAAGTAGTTCAATTTTGAACCAAATAGTTGAATTTTTGACCAAACAAGGTCACCTTTTAACGGAATAGGTGCAATTTAACAAAATAATTCAATTTTCAACCAAATATTAGAATTTCCAACCAAACAAGATAAATTCCGAACCAAAAATATAATGGTAGACTCTTCAACTAAAAAAAATGAGCTTTTAACCAAGAATAGTCGGATTCCTTTATCGGGTTTTATTGATTCAGTTCAGTTCGCTGTCAGCTCTCGCGGCTAACAGCGGTAATCGCCGACTGAAACTAAAATTTGGACATTTTTTGTCATATATCGAGAATTAAATTAAAGATATCAGAAAATGTGTGGTATGAATTTTAGATTTTTGCTACAACTTTTCTACGTTATGTCACAAGTTGAAGTCAAAGTACAAAATTCGAGATATTCTTGCATCTTTTAAAAAACTTCTCACGTGCCAAGAATATCTTTGTTAGAGATCATTTGACGCGAAATTTAATAAGCTTCCCAGCGGTTTTTTAATAAGGTTTCTTACTCCTTTTTTTAACAAGTAATCACATTTCAAAGTCAGCAACGATTTTTAATTGTATTTTCGCTGGCCGTACTGATCATTTCCGACGCTGTAATGTTCGTATTTAAATAAAGAAATAATAAATAAATTAATATTCAATCAAATATCAGGATTTTTAAACAAACGAGGTGAATTCCGAACCAAGAATATAATGGTAGTTTTTTGAAGCACAAAAATTAATTTTTAACCAAAAATAGTTGGGTTCACGAAATAGCGTCACGAAATATGTGGACGCTACCTAATTCCCGGGTTTTCCCCGTCAGATGCCATCCTGAATGTAAAAATCAAAGAATTAATTGGCAATTCTTCTGGTAATAAATCAATTGAAAGATTCATATGAAATTCCAGGGCCATTTTATAAATGAGACACACCCGAGAAGAGAAGGTGGAACGAGGTCGTACAAATGGCGGCGATCGAACTTCGTACGTGAGACCTCGAGCTCGAGTTCCTCGAAGAATGCAGCACGCATCGGCCTTTGCAGCCAATTTCAATATTTGCAGAAACTCTGGGGACGTCCGTCCTACGAAATCACCGGGTAAGGCGAAAATATGCGTCCTGTCGTCACCGCGAAGTGCTCGTTAAAGTCACAAAAGTACATTTTTTTTCTTCACTTATGCGGAAAGGTCGCACGTCGCATATTTATAGTTGTCATATCGGCGTCATTCTTTCTGGAACTGGCCTCCTTTTCTAACTACTATTATCTTTGTGGAAAGTTGGATCCTATAAACATAGAGCTTGTGTCATATTATCCAAATAGAAAATATGCATGCAACTATTTCGTCATTTCGTAAAAAACCGAAGGTTATTCTGTCATTTTTCATTGGAATAACACAGAAAAAACTAGAGGTTCACTGAAGTTGCGGCTTGAATGTAACTTGGTATCTTTTGGAACTTGAACTCCAAAAGAAACCTGTGCAAACCCAAAAGGGTTCCTTTGGAGAACCTTTGAATAGGAAAACATGAAGGCGAATTCACAAGACAACCGGTTGCAAAGTGAAGTTGGTAAGTTAGGAATTTACCCAGAGGCTCCTTTGGAACAAATTCATCGTTCTGGGTTCCTTTTCAGCAGAAGGGGTTCCCTTTTCACAGAAAAAACTGGGGGTTCGCTAAAGTTGCAGCTTGAATAAAAATTAGTATCTTTTAGATTTTTAGAACTTGAACTCCAATAGAAACCTGTGGAGACCCAAAAGGGTTCCTTTGGAGACACTTGAATAGAACAACATGAAGGTGCATTCATAAAATAACCGCTTGCAAAGTCGGAATGATAAATTAGGGATTTACAGAATTTGTCGACCGATGAATTTAACTCGAAAAGTTTCTTGCATATATGAATCTGTCTTTATGTTTACAAGTTCACTACATTACCTCCAAATGATATTAAGCAAGTCATTTTATTCATTGCAATTGCAAAAATATTTTGTATTTTAATTCTTTTCATTTGGAAAAAGTTTCCAATAAAATCGTGTACCTTTGGATTTTCAACTGGAGGCTCCTTTGGAAAAAATTTATCGATCTGGGTTCCTTTTCAGCTAGAGGGATTCCCTTTGGTTGCAGATCCTTAGAAACCAAAAATTAGTTCTAAGAGAAACTCCTAGTTTTTTTTGTGTGAGATTTCAAGAAAGACAAGGACGAACTCATGAAAAAAGGCACCCTGCTGGTTTCTCACACTTGCTTTCCAGTATAAAAAACTGTCTTCAAATATTGCAATTTGCACGAAGATAAAAATAAACACATACTTCTTTCAAATTGTAAATAATTACAAATAGTTCAACTAACTACCTCTAATTTAAATCACTTCATTATCTTCATTAGAACTGATGATAGTACAGTTGTATATTTATGTACAAAAAACGAACAATTTGTTATATTCTGCAAATTTTTCGACGGCAATTTGTTTAGAAATGTTTGAGGTACAACCATGAATTTTTTTCAGATTTTTCCTATTATTTTTTCAATAAAAGACTTTGATGCAAAGTTCACTGTCTTTAAAAGCTGTCAAATTTCCTTATTTTTTAACAGATTTTCGGGTCTGTAAGACATACAAATTTTTCTGGCATATTCGTTTCAGGCTCATTAACGTACAATATTTTGACCTTCAAAATGATCCTTCTTTCATTGAGCTACCATTTTTTCTTCACTTACTTTTTTAACGTCAAAACCAGAGGACTCGAATTTTCTTCGCGATAGTAGTTTATTTTTGGCTTAGAATTCATCTTTTTCGGTAACAATTTTACTATTTGGCTGAAAATTATATTATCTTGTAAAAAATTCAATTGTTTCGTTAAAAATTGGCATTTTTGGATAGAAAATTTTTCTTTTTATTGAAATTTTTTTTTGTTGAAAATCCATAATTTATTGTTGTTCAAAATTAATCTTTTGTGGTGGGAAGTTAATTCTTTTCAACTAAAAAATCTGCCATTATATTTTTGGTCCGGAATTCATCTCTTTCCGTTAAAAATTTTGCTTTTTGATTGAAAATGTAATTATTTCGTTGAAAATTATACTATTTTGTTAGAAGGTCTTCCTTGGTGAAAATTTCATCTGGTTTGCAGAACATTGAGCTTTCTTGATAGAAAATTCGTCCTTTTTGGTTGAAAATTTCTCTTTTTGTACAACTGAGTCATATTTTTTCTTGAAAATGCATCTTTTTTGTGTGAAAGTTAATTATTTTTTTTCAAAAAGTTTATATTAATATTTTTTATTCAGAATTCATCTCCTTTGGTTGGAAATTCTAAATTTGGTAGAAAATTTAATCATTTTGTTGGAAGTTCAAATATTTTGTTGAAAAGTAATATTTTTTGGAAAAAATGCAACTGTTTTTCTGGAAGTTCCTCCTTATGGGATAGAAAATTCGTATTTCAGCAGAAAAGTCATCTCTTTTTGTTGCAAATTCATCTTTTATGGTTGAAGTTAATTCTTGTGTTGAAAATTCAACTATTTGTTGGTCATTTGTCTTTTTGCATCGAAAATTCCTCCTTTCCAATCGTAAATTCAACTTTTGATAGAAAAGACACCTCACGGTTTAAAGTTTTAATCATTTTCAATTCAAAAGTCTACTGTCATATTTTTGGTCCAGAATTTGTCTCTTTTTGTTGAAAATTTTACTAGGTAGTACTATGGTGTAGAAGTTTCGATAAACTGAATATACAATTTTTAAATTCAGAATTAAACCAAGCGCTTTTATAATAATGTTAAACTTCGTTATGCTCAGAACTCTAAGATTTCCCAAATCCTAATGCTATGATTTAAAATCCTTACTAATAAAATCGCCCATAAAGTAAAGTCAATATTTTCTCTCAGCAAGGCGCCGAATACTTTTCATTTAAATTAGAGCGCCTCCTAATTAGCATTTTGTTAAACCTTTTTTAAGCATAATAAAATGGTGGTAAAATCCATCGTTTGCAGAGGGCGGGGCGGGATCGAGTTACAGAGTAGGAATGATAATTGCAGGGAGCTGGGGCGAAAATTCAGTTAAAATCGCGTACACAGTGCGGCGCATTAAAATTGGATTGAGAGCGCGCGCTTCGTGAATGTGCGCGACGCGTTTCTACTATTCTGTTATATGCAGTCGAAAACGCATTAATTATCCGAATGTGGCGTTGGCTTGACAGTGCTGGACGCCAG
>CAKNXH010000243.1:703283-757109 GCA_932178445.1 Andricus quercusramuli
AATGAATTTTCAAGCCAAAAAGACCATTATTATCTACAAAGCAATTTGAATCTAAAAATATGATTTTTCAATAAAAAAGTTAATTTCCTACCATATAGGTTATATTTTCATAAAATAGGTTAATTTTGACCAAATAGTTGAATTTTTAACCAAAAATATGAATTTTCAACAAAAAAGTTGATTTCCAGCCAAATATTCTAATTTTCTGGCAAGCTGTTGCATTTTCATACCAAAAAGAGGAATTTCCTACAAAACAGTCGAAGATTTGACCGAAAAATATGAATTTCCAACAAAAATTATGTATCTTCATTAAATAATGGATTTTTTATAAGTAGTTCAAGTTTAAACCAAATAGTTAATTTTTAAACCAAATTAGATTTTCGTCTGGAATAAAAAACAGTTGAATTCCACAAAAAAACTCGAGAAAAACCAAATATTTGAAAAGGATGAACGTACAACAAAAAAGATTAATTTTCCACCAAAAAAATTAATTTTCATCAAAATACATGAATTTTCATCAAATAGTTGAATTTCCATCTAGAAAAGATCGACTTTTCAACAAAAATATGAATTTTCAACAAACAAAAAAAATAAATTTCCAACCAAGTAGTTCAAGTTTCAGCCATGAGTGAATTTTTCACCAAAAACACTACCTTTTAACAAATTATTCGTTGCATTTTCAAAAAAATAATTAAATTTTTAACCAAATAGTAGAATTTTTTTACCAAAAGAGATGAATTCGGGACCAAAAATTGAATAGACTTCTCAATTAAGGATAAATTAGCTTTTCACCATGAAAGATGAATTTTCAACCAAATACATAAATTTTTAATGAGAAAAGACGAATTTTTAATTAAAAATAGGCCGTGGCTACGTGTACCGAAATTTTGGTACAAATAGCTGGATTTTTTCGGTACAAATCAGGAGAGCTCGAAAAGGGGCTATTTGTACCGAAATTTCGGTACGCATGGCTGGATTTTTTCGGTACGATTAGACACTTCCTTAAAAATATGATTTTTCGACAAACAATGGAATAGTTACATTTTCAGCAAAAATTAATTCTCAATAAAAAAACAAATGAATTTTCCACAGAATTGTTAAATTTTCTTCCAAAAATATGAATTTTCAATTAAAATGAAAATTGAAAACCAAAATGAATTTCCAACAACAGAGTTCAACACAAAGAATGATTTTTTTACTAAGAAGATTAATTTTATCAAAATGGAATAGTTAAATTCTCAACAAGAGAGACGAATCTTCAACCAAAGAATACATGTTTAACAAAGTAGTTCGAGTTTCAACCGAGAGTTGAATTTTCGACCAGAAAAGATGAATTAGAAAAAAAAAGTTGCATTTCCAACAAAACGATACAACTTTTAATCGAATACTAAAATTTTTAACCAAACTAGATGAATTCATAATAATAGACTTTTCATCCAAAAATATTTGGATTTTCTTTTTGCGTTCTATTAATTCAGTTCTTATTTAAACGAAAAGACGAGAAAAAGAGGAAAAAAGGTACGTTTCTTGGAAAATTCTTTGAAGAATGAGAAAAGAGGGGAATAGGGGAAAGAGTGTGATGTCTGAAATATGAAAGTGATTTTCAAAATTATTAAGTAATTATTAAAATTTACCGTTATTTCCACTGCCTCCTCCTGCTGTTTCCAAACGTAGTTTTAGGCGACCCCCCTCCGCCCGTCAAATTGTTAACGTAGTTTATGGATGAACGACTGACCTAGCAAGTGTATAAAGTTAAAGTAAATGGCAAAATGCCCAGAGGTAGACCGCCGAAAGAATGGTTAGAATCTGTGAATGAGACACTAATACGAAGAGACATAAGAAGCCATAGAAATACAAGAGCCTGCATGAAAAAATGCATGGACGTGAATGAAGCTAGAGTAGTATGCCAGGACAGAAATATGTGGCGACAAATAGTTTATAAACAGAGTGACAATAGAGTGAATGATGCCTGAAACGAAGACCTTGGATACTAATGGGCCCAGGTGGGGAACCATACATAATATTTTTGTGAGGCTCCTCACTTGGGGTGATCGCTAGAGAGATTGATCCGCAACCTGGGTCGGAGCAGTGTTGCGGAGTGAACGTGTAATTTATATAAATAACACGAGAACTCCAGATCAATCTAAAACATCTATACATAACACCTACATACCCATCCACCCTATACCCATATACCGATCAACCTCATACCTATATACCTATTTCACTACTTTCCAACCGAACAAGTCACGCCTACCCCGGAAGGGAAAAGGCCTAATGGTATAATAATAATGGACGGCCCCTTACCCAATTATCTTGTTAAAAAATTGATTTCTTCAACTTAAAATCTGCCTCCTACAAGAGACTTATATTTCTCATTAAAAATTGTTGAAACAAAGCATTCAATGCCTGAAATGATAACTGGAATCAGGGGTTGTGAAATATTTCGGCAACCCTCTGCTAATTTCAAACCATCCCTAGAGAGCTAGAGGGAATAAGAAACAGAGAGACAGAAAGTGTTCCACGACAGACGGGATGCAGTTAGTGTAAACAATGGCCTCTCCTTCTAGAGGAAACGCTTGCGTGGGTGGATATGATCACAGATGCACACATTGAAAATTGACGGGTTTGATTGTGTGGGAATATGAATGTACGTGTAGTTACAAGTACACTCGTAAATTCTTTCATGTGAGTGAGGTGCTTATTGGGTCCATAGGGAAGCTGCAGAGCGCAGAAACAACCCTCTAGTCAAACATCGCAACATCAATCAGCACCAGTCACTCAATCGTGGGGCATTGGCACCAACATACCGATATTGCCTACATTTAGATTCATTCCTCCTCAAAATTCTCACAGTTCTATAAAATTATAACATCGACAATGTTATTATTATTTTAGTTATAGGAAGGGTCGAAGAAACAAAATTTTGGAAATCGGGAATGGAACTATCTGGAAAAGTAGCGTATGAGGACCCTGAAAACGTTTGTTTCAGAAGATTCTTCATTTCGTAATTTTTATATTTTTCTGGATATAAATTTTTTTTACATTCCTGGAAGCCTTAAGGGGCTAATCTAGTTTCAAACTTTTAAAAAATCGATTTTTTTTGCCTAATTCGATAGTATACTATTCGGAGAAAAAGTTCCCAGAGCAGAGCTATGAGAGTATGAAAAATGAAATTTTATAACCAAATATCAGTTGTCAAAACTTTAAAAGCGTTTTTCTCAAAACTGCATTTTCAAAAACGGCTGCAACTCGAGCTCACAGAAAAATTAACGAATCGATTTGAAATTTTGCACGAATATTCGTAACATGTTTTTAAATACCATGAACTAGGATCTTTTTGATATTTCGAAATATATATAAATTTGTTGAGCAAAAAACGAGCGTTTTTTGAGCGTTTTTTTGGTGAAAATTTGAATTTTTTGTTCAAAACGCTGCCATTTTTGTAATTCTCAATATTTTCAAAAGATCCTAGTTCATGGTACAGGGAAAGTCATCTAGTTTAACGTGAAATATTTTTTATTGAGATACTGGCATTCTGAAGACCTCTACAACTGCAGCCGATTTACAACTTCATTTTTGGATGACTCGACATCGGAGTATATAACTCGGCTTACAGTCAATAGTTTTTCATGAACTTTAGTGTATTAACTTGTCCATAGTATCTGAATATATCCACAAAATTGTGAAATATGTGACCGCATGGTTTTTTTTATGAGTCCCGAAAAATCACCTCCATTTTCCGCCCGAAAAACTAGACTAGCCCCTTAAGCGACTCACCAAATATTCATTTTCAGCTCCAACAGAGATTAATAATGTTTGGCAGACTCCCGTTTTCAAAAAATAATTTTAACACCTACTGAAATGTAGAGATAATTTTTTCATGTATCTAGAAGGTTTCTTTTGGTAAAAACACGCTATAGAAAAAGTTGCTACTAGTATAGTTTGATTAGAAAAAAATTGTATTATTCAGGTTTAAAAAATTCAATATATTTACACTTATAATTTCCTAGACTAATTAAACTTTTTTCTAGCATATTTTTACCAATATAAACCTTCTAGATATCTGAAAAAATTCTCTCTACAGTTCTGTAGATTTTTTAATTATTTTTTGAAAACAGGGTTCCACTCAACATTAAAAATCTTGATGGGGCTGCAAATTAAAATCTGTGAACATTCAGGAAGTCGTTTAAGACTTCCAGAAATGTAATAAAAATTAACATCCATGAAAATAATAAAACATGTGAAAAAATTTGTTTTAAAAATTGTAATATTAAATTGAATAGTGATAGTTTTTCCTTTGCAGACGTATATATACTTATTTCAATAAAAATTCTTCTTATCATATTCAGTAATCTCAGCAAAAAATGTATTTTTTTTAAACAGTAGTAGATTGAAAATTCAACAGTTTGGCTGAATTTTTTTCTTTGCATGACTAGAAAATCTTTCTTGGTTGAAAATTCAACTCTTCTCTTGAAATTTCGTCTTTTAGGTCAATAATTCACCTCCTTTACTGAAAATTTCATCTTTTTGGTGATGAATGCAATTGTTCGGTTGAAAATTAATCTGTTTTGGGTAGGGATTCAACTATTTTGTTTATAATTTAACTACTCGGTTGAACATGAACTATTTGTTTAAAAATTAATATTTTCTGGGTTAAAAATTCTTATTTGTGTTTTGAAGAAACTAATCTGTTAATAATTTATATTATTATTATTAATAATAATTATTATTTTCGATTCATTTGTTCAGGTTCAAGATTAAAAAATTCGGTTGAAAATTAATTCTTTTATTGAAAATTTATATTTCTAGGTTGAAAATGCAACTGTTTTGTTAAAAAATAATATGTTTTGGTTGAGAATTCAAATATATAGTGAAGAATTCGTCTTCTTTTGTTAAATTCAACTTTTTTTGGTTTAAAATTGATCTTCTTCTGTTGGAAATTATACTATTTGGTACATATGTAAACTACTTTTTTACATACATACATACATGTAAACTACTTTTTTGAAAATTCATTTTTTCCATTGAAGATTCATAATTTTATTTCAGAATTCATCTCTTTGGTTGAAATTTGAACTGATTTGTTAAGAAATTGTATTTCATTGTAGTAAATTAATCTTCGTGGTTGAAAATCAATGTTTTCATTCAAAATTCATATTTGCGTTATTTGGAAATTAATGTGTTTAGGTTGAGGATTCAACAATTTTTTTTTTAATTCAAAAAGTTGATTGAAAACTAATTGTTTGTAAAAAATTCATGTGTTTGGGTGGAAAATTGATCTGTTTTATAGAAATTGGTCCATTTTAATTGAAATTTCAACCGTTCATTTGAAAATACAACTGTTTGAATAGAAATTAAAATACTTTTTTTAAAATTAATATTTTCGTTTTTTTTTTAAATTAATTTATTCTGTTTGAGTTTTCTCCTAATTTGTTAAAAATTGAACTGCTTAGTTGAAAATTAATCTTTTTCTTGCAAAACCATATTTGGGGTTGGAAACGCAACTGTTTTGTAGAAAATTCATCTTTTTGACTTGAAAATTCAGCACTTCGGTGTAAATTTCTTTTCTGGCTTTACTGAAAAATCCTGCTTGGTTGAAAATTCGTCTTTTTGATTCGAAATCATCTCTTTTGGTAAACATTTTTTTTTTTTGTTCAAAAATGCAACCGCTTTGTTGAAAAATAATGTGATTTAATTGAAGATTTAATTTTTCGCTGAATTCAACTGTTTTGGTTGGGAATTGATCTTTTTTGTTGGAAATTATACTAATTGGTTGGAAGTTGAACTACTATGTTAAAAATTCATTTTTTTCCGTTGAAGATTCATCATTTTAGTTGAAAGTTCATCTGTTTCGTAGGACCTTAAACTATTTTCTTGAAAACTTGCCTTGTTTGGTAGTAAATTAATCTCCTTGGATGAGAATTCATCTATTTTGTTCAAAATTCAACTGTTTGGTTAACCATTCATGATTTTTGTTGAAAATGCAATATTCTTACTTAAAATGTTGGAAGTTCATTAAGAAAGATTTTATCTGGAAAAATCTAGAGATACTTTAAAAAATCCTGGAATTATCATGGATTTTTTGTGTCAGAATTTGAGTAAACTCGCAGTTTTAGTTCAGATATCTTTTATTAAACTATCGTACAAGTTAAACAAAGGAAATCTGTTCAAAACCTACGGATTTTAATTTTTCTAAGGAATATAAATGGTGATCATACTATTTCCAGTTTAAATTTCATTATTGCGTCATCAGTCATTAGCGAGATTGTAAAATTTGTAAATCAATTTTAATCTAATCTCTTATCAGCCGGACTAAAAATTATTTATTGTATCTGACAGTTTCGTGCCTGGTTAGCGCCAAGAGTTTCACGTGTCGAGAAAATATTAGTAGCGAATTTCGTCACTGCCGCTCTTGATAACGATATTTACGGAAAGCCCTTATGAGACCCTGTTTTACAAACTCAACTGTCATAAATATATCGCTTAGCTCGCTGAGTGTAAACGAACCCATCACCTCTAAAGAATTTGGTTGTTCTCACAAATTGAATAAATAAATTAAATTTCAAATTAATAAGTAAATTTTAATTATCAAACATCCTATTTGAGTATACTTCCGAAAAGGTCATCCAAGAATATTGACTTGGTACTTGACTTAGGGGTTCCTTTTGCATCTCAGTTAAAAGTTTTAAAAGGATTTTCAGTGCAGGTTGAAAGAAATTAATTTATTAACAATTTTCACTTGTTCCAAATAGGTGGATCTCGTAGGTAGATCTTGTCGGAATACATTTGTTTTGTCCTAGACTTGTTCCCTAAAATTATTTTTTTTCTAGATTCCTGAAACAAAATTATTTTTAAAAGTAAGCTGCGTGCAAAATCCTGTTGGGACTTTTGAGTAGGATGCAAAGAGAAACCCGTAGGTCAAGTATCAAGCCAATATTATTAGGTGACCTTTACGGAAGCATACCCATCTATAATTCGAAATTTGGAAAATTGTTCTTATTGAAAATTATAATTATATTATATAATTTCTGAATTTCGCACAAAATATTTTCAAGAATGTATAGAAGCAAAACAACAGAGATGAGTAAAGTCAAGGACCGAAAGTTGTTGTTTTTTTAATAGTAGAAGGAAAGATGTCGGTTTGGTTAAAGAAAATATAAAAGTTTTTGTACTTTGATCCTCTGGATTCTGAAACATAGGAACCCCTTTCGTTGAAGAGCTTTTGTCCCTCACAGGGGATTCCCTCTAGTAGCGAAGAGAAAATAGAAGTCGCATCTTCGGCATCCCGAAAGGAAAACAGTGCTAAGTGGCAGGTCGAAACTCGCCGAACAAGTAGAGCAGGCCTGTTTTGCATTTCGGACGGCATTAGTGCTGGTATTATTGTAAGCTGACATTCATAATTCTCACCCTTATGCAAGTTCACCCCACGCTTCAAAGATCCTGTAGATTTCATTTAAATCCACCCTGAATCCATTGTGACAATTGCCCCAGGCAACTGTTCGATATTATTAAATATTTATTACCATTTTATCTTTGATATCACTAAAATTATTACAGCCCATTTGATTTTTCGTAAATGTAAGAGCATGGGATGCTTAGTTCTGATAAAAACTCGTCAATCATTTATTGAGGATTGCTTGAAAGAAGTATTGAAAGCTGGATGTTGTTTCAGTGACTCATTATTTGAACAAGGATCCCGGGCAGGAGGTCCTTGGAACGTGCGAGCACGTTCCCAAAAAGGACTATTACTGGCTTTTATTCTTCAGTGTAGTAATTATTTGGAATTAACGACTAGATGATATTTTAGGGAGGGCGATGGTTGATAAAATATTTTATTAGTAGAAAAATAGTAACCTATTTAAAACCGGGGCTCAAGAATAGTTTGCACAAGTTAATATATAATATACAATAATAGTTTCAAGCTGCAAGCATCAGTTTTTTTAAAAAGGGGAAGTAAACGTGATGAGAATTTCTGTAATAATTCCAACATCCATAAGACTATGGCTATATCATCCGCGAATTTGTATCATTTCTCCTTAAACTGCATTAATTACATCTTCTAGATACCAGTTGAACATAACTTATGGAGGCAACCATCATCTATGTCTTATTCCTTTCCGAATGTTCAAACTCATCATCATTTTTTATTACACTTAGAGAAAAAGTTGTCTTAAAACGAAAGCATCGTCCTCTTCACTGTTTTGTTTTGAAACATGTGAAAATCCTTTTTATACAAACAGAATTATTTGGCTGCGAGATTTGGTGAAGTTTGTCGCAAATGGAGGTTGTGCTGCAAACAGATTCTGTTTAAGACAAATGGAAGTCCTCTTAACCTTCAATTTATGAGGAACTTCCATTTTTATCCAAAAATATCCTCTTGACTTATCTTCCTGTTGCAATTCATGTAATTAATCCGCTGCTTTCCCAAACCATAGTCCTATTTTTAGGACTATCGTATGTAACTATCTGGGAGGAATTTCATCAAAATTTCCTCTCTCTTACTGGCTTTTGCCTGGCTCCACCTTCCTGCTTCCTCCCTTACTGTATTTCGATCAAAGCGCCTTCGGCCCTTTGCAATAGACGTTACAGGCCGGATTATATACGTATAGTGGAGATTCCTGTGTGCCAGTTCATTGTTGTAGAGACACATGTAGGCTCTAAGTAGGTTGTATGTGTTAGGTTTGCAAACATGTTTGCAGCGTTGTCAGGCGGGCAGGAAATTACGTCCGCCTTTAGCCGCTCTCTATATTACACCCACCTCCGACCCTCCGATCCTCTGATGCCACCACACACCTCCAACCCATATTCCTCCTGTATCGTCTACGTCCACAGAGTATCCTGCACACCAGAGTTTACCAGCTCGTACATGTGTGTACTTTGGGTGCAGGGTTGTTTCATACCAAGGTATGTACCTGGTGCTGATACCTTTATATATGCAGAGACCTGGCCACCAGCGTGTGTGGTACATGAGTACGTGCAGCAATAACGGGCCTCGTTGCAAATAGGATACTCTGAAAGTTGCTGCGTTGAAACTAAGGATGGAGGTTGGTTCCGGAATCAAGTTAAAATTGGTTAGGAACCTCGAGTTTGGTTCCATGTATTTTCCTGGAAAAGGTGAGGTTGTAACCTGATTTTGATGAATTACAGGTTTGTGAGATCCACATGATGATTTGATCATGATCATCAAAACATTACTAGGGACCTCTTCAAAAAAAGTTATCAACACATCTAAAGATAGCATATTTGTTCAGAGCTTTAAGGTTCTGATTGCGATTTAGGTTTGCATGTCTATAGAAACTTTCGGATGATTGTTTCAAACATATATAAAATAACGGTTGCTTTTTACTGACAACTGTTACTTATCATTCTTTCCACAATTCAGATTGACACAAGTCTTTATGACTTTTTAACTTCAAACAATTCCTAAATTAATAAAAATTGTTTGCATATTCTTCTCGGTACATTTAAGAATTGCTATAAGTCTATAAACTACATAGCAGATTCCTGATGTTTGAATCCCTTCAAATCTGAATCTTTTCAATCCAAGTTTCCAGATTTTCAACCCCAGACAGTGAATTAAACCATTAAACTTAAACTCTCGAATTTTTTTCAGGTCTCGGCTCTTAAATCGTTTCCTTTCTTTTTTGAAGCGGTGCTCTCGATTGGTTACGTCGAATCGACAAGTACTTGGCACTGGGCTCGTCCAAACATTTCGGACAGCCTAAGGAAACACATTTGCCTGTGGGCAAACACACGAGGCGTCTTACCAGACTCGGAGTAAAGTGGAACACAGAATGTGTCTGGGACTGTTTGCACTGCAGGACAATATATTCCGAGTCTTTTGAAGACGAGCCGAGGAAACGTGAATTACTCCACCCACCCTCTGACGTACCTTCATCTCATTCGAGTAACAAAGTTCTGCACGAGTCCATTCCAAAGGACACGAGCTAAAAAGAAGAGTGAGATATCTTTGTGTCGGATACAGAAATATATATCTGACAGTGTTCGCGTGAATATAATTTTCGAAAATTTTCAATAGAATGCGGCACGTAAGCAAGCATCATAAGGGAAGAGAGCCCGATCCTAAAAACAAACAAACTCTATTGAATGTTCTCCATCGAGAAAAAGGCAGGGGCATGCAACGGCGGTTCTTACGAGGGCAGACCCTTACAGAATTCAGCCCCTGAGGTTATGAGATTTTATGAGACTCAAAGCGGTTTACGAACCCTAAGATCTTTGCGATTCGCCCTTTTCTCGGATATCGAGAAGAGGGATGCGATTTTCGATTGTGTGACTGACTTCTGCTTTTGCAGGGAAAATTTACTTTGATTGTTTTCAGCATTTCTTGGATGTGAAATTCTGTATTGAATTTTAGTTTAGACTTAGAGCTTAGATAGAAAGTAAAAATTGGGAATAGTCAATAAGGACAAATTTAGCATTTAAGAGTATGATTTCAATCTTCTCAAGATTTCAAGGTCAAGATTTCGTAAACACTATAGAACTTAGAATGTTTGCTATATTAAGAATGCCAATCAATTTTGAGCCTTTTAAGTCATATGTGTGTGTCCAGAAGGAGCCCAGTTTGTCTGTTGTCTATACAAGCTATTATGAAGGTTATTTTCTTCCTGAAAACAGGAAAAGATTCGAAGCTATAGCTAAATTTTGTCTCTTTCATACAATTATGGTTGTACTATTAGGATCTGTAATCGTTGGAAAATCATTCAGATTCGAAAACAGTTTTCAATTCTGTGATAGATTCCGGTTTTTGGAAAGGAACATTAAATTCGTTCTTTCCGATCTTTGTTTCATTGAATCCTAATTGAGGCCTCGTTTGAAAACTGTGAGAAGACTTCGTTCGCATTGTCAGTAAGGATTGGCATTAGAAAGTTCAATTCTAGATAAAGCCAAGACCGCTTAAACGCTTGAACCTAGAACATCTTTTAAATAAAGAATGCAAATAAGCCTTTTGACTTTTTCCTCAATTCGAAATGGAAATAATTTCTCGATTATCGTTTTTTCTCAGAATATTTCATTAGGTTCAGAAAACTTGAAAAAAATGTTAGACGTCAATAAATCATATTAACCATTCTGATCAACTCCCAAGTGCCAATCTAGATAGTCCTTCACATTCTTGAAATGTTGATAACCAAAATTTTCCCCAATTCTGAAAAGTACCGAGAATTCTCTTGAGAATGATGCGACACCAGAGAGGTATTTTCATGGAAAGATAAACAAGATTTAAATGGAAAAGTACCTAGCAAGTACCGATGGGACATGGGATGTATCTATTACAACATTGAATAGAAGCCAAGAGTTTCTCTCTGATGGTGATGTCCTCTTCTTTTTTACTACTTCTTTCTCCCTCTTTTTTTTTCTTTTTATCTACTGGACAGAGTTTTGCTCTCTCTGAGCTTCAGCTTCAGATCCATCCTCTCTTTATCCATCCTCCTTCGTTACCTTGCACCGACGATGAACCAGAGGATGAACCGTGGATGTTATGTGGGTCGTTCCGTCTCATCTCATCTCGTTCCATTCTGTTCCGTCCCGTTCCAGGCCGAGCGAGCCCAACTTGCGTCAATATTTGACTCAAACACGTTAAAACAATACCCGGTCCCGTATATAGCGAAGAGTCGTTTCAATGAGCTTCTCGGAATTTTATCTCGCGTCAGAAAATGCCTAACGACTTCACGCTCAGGAAATTCGGGGATATTACCCCTTCTATCTACTCCAAACGTGTAGACTCTAGATTTGTAGAACATCTCTCTCCGGAAGTCTCGGACTGGAAACTTCTCTGAATCGCTAAGTGCTTTGAGACTATGCTTTTGCCAGAGTGGATGTTGTAACATTTCCGGTTAAGGTAGAATTTTCTTGGGATTTGAGGACTTTCAAAATTCAGTTGTAGGTACATTCAAACGTCAGTAGATATAATTTACAGTTAGTGACACTGGATGAGTCTTGATGTTCCGGTTGCCTAAAAATATTGTGTGCTTCCGAAAATATCAGGGACCACTGGTTGAAATGCAAATTATAGAAGCCATCTAATTTCAAGAAAGTTGATCTATATTATCATCGGAAATTGTTAGCGCAACTAGCGCGAGTACTATTAAATATCACTGCTGACTTTGAAACGTGATTACTCGTTCAAAAAGGAGCGAGAAACTTGGAGATAAACCGTTGGAAAACTTACAAAATGATAACAAAGAATGAATTTCTCGACTTTTGCCCCTCGACTTAAATGTGTGGTATGATCTTGGAAGGTTATGGCAAACACGATTTCTTGAATAGGTTTCTCACTCCTTTTTTGAACGAGCAATCACGTTTTAAACTCAGCAGTGGTTTTCAATAGCACTCATGCTAATCGTACCGACAATTTCCGACGGTAATGTAAATTATAAATGATGAAAAATGTACCTTGGGTGCAATTGATCCATACAAAAAATGCAATGCAAAGAATTCCGAAAGGATTATTGATATATTTTTTGGAGAGGGGTGCTTGATACGATTCCCATTTGAATAGCAAGAAAAGACGCAAGAATTTTGACAGGAATGACGCGTCTCATCTTTATGACACAATGACGGGTTCGCAAAAGCTAAAACAACATTTTAAACTGGTAAACATGCATAGAAAATGGTAACAAAGGGCGTGACCTAGGCGGAACACATGTCCAAACATTAAGCACAATGTCCTACCGGTCAGAATTGTCCCCCTTCTGCGAGGGTAGGCAACGGCAAAATGTTTGCAGTGCGTTACACGGGCATTCAGGCTGTGAAATGCTTTGGTAAACGGTACGTAAATGCCATGCAATGACCAAGAAATGGCCACTGTCCTCGCTCTTGAATTGAAAATAACAGCCGGAGGACCCGATGAAAAAAGGAAGCAGAGACTTTTGCTGGGGACTTCCTGTCGTGAGGAATAAGGGACGATGAGACATCAGATTCAAGAAGGAGGAACCGAAAGTGATCTTGCAAAGGCAGAAGAATAGAACAGTGAAAAATGTTTGCTCGGTTTGTTGTAGTCGATACTAGTGTAAGGATCTTTTGGAAAATCAAATTTGTCACAATATTCGACAAACGAGCGAGAAGATATATTAAGAGACAGTTACTTTACTAATTGGGTTCAATTTTAGTGAAATATCATAGATAGACATATGGTACTACAAAAGAAGGAAATTATAATTACTAATTTTGTATAATATAAAATCTGTTAGTGCAATAATCGAAACTCGAAAGCCTTTTTGCATTAGAGTATTCAATTCTAAAGATTTGTCACTGAGAATGATCGAAATTTTAATGCATGGTGAAGATGTCAATGATGGTATTGGAAACTTGAAAAGTAATTGTCAACATTTATTGTTTGCGCTGCGGGAATATTTGCAGATGTTCACTGGAAAATAAAGGTGCCAAATCAGCAGAAGTAAGCCACACAATTGTGACTATTTACCAAAATATTTAGCTTATTTGACCTTACATGTCAAGAAGTTTCCTGCGAGAGACAACATTAATTCTTATATCCTTATTTAATATTCTCGGATGAGAATTAGAGGGGGTGGCATAATACTGAAGGGTTGAGCAAATATTGGTGTTAATACCCTATAATTCGAAAGGATTTCAAATTCTAACTCGAACATTTGGCGTTTCCAAATCAAATATTTGAAATTTTCCACTTGAATACTCATGACTAAAATACTTATCAAACAAAGAAGTTCAAAGCCTCGATATTAAAAGGTTTCGAATTCAAAGGCTTTTTATTTAAAAACATTCAAATTTAATATTTCTAGAATAGAATATTGTAAGTCTTTGACTTTATTACTTTCAATAAATCTGAACTAAGCGCAAGCTCAAAACTGATTTATTTTTTGAATTAAAAGCCTTCATGCTTATTTTGTTTATCAGAAGATAATATATCAATTTTCTGTGAGTGGTCTTCATTAAAACATCATTAAATGCCCATACAACAAATTGTACATCCTTGAATTTTCCGATTTCTTGTGCACAATTTTGAAAGTTTCATTTTGAATCTGCCAAATTTTTATTCCCGTAAATTTAAAACTCTTAATTTTGAGAAGAAAAATAAAAATGTTCATTTTTTACGTTTTAGAAGCTATACATTTTGAATTGCAGAATATTAAAGGCTATAAATTTCATATTGTGCCATTTTTCAGCACACTCAATTTGAAATTCAAGTTGTAAAATTGATTAATTTTCAGTTTGAAATGGTTAGTACTGAAATTATTTAAATTATGAAGCCAAGAAAATAAAAATTTCTTAATTTTATAGTCTCCAAGTCTTTCAAAATGTACAATTTTGAGAATTTCTCGATTTACAGTTATTACAGTAAAACAACTAAATTTCATATATGTATGTATTAGTGAATTCCCTTAATTCGCAGAATTCCCTCGATCATCTCAATTCCTTGAATTCGTGTGATTCTCTGAATTCGTGGAATTTCCTGAATTCTGAGAATTCCCTGAATTCCAAGGACTTCTAAATAATGCGAAGAATTCAGAAAAATTGGAGGAATTCAGTTATTGTAGAGAATTCAGAATACTTCCGGAATTCAGTGGAATTCAGATAAATAGAAGGAATTCAGGAATTTGAAAGAATTCAGAATATTTTAGGAAATCAGAAAATTCAGAGAATTTAAGGAATTCATGGTTCAAGAATTCGGAAAATTGCACAAATTTAGAGAATTCAGTATATTCAAGGGTTTTGGAGAATTTAAGAAATGCATACAAGTAGAATTTAAGCAATTCAGATTAATTCGGGGAATTCAGAGAATGCAAGAAATTCCGAATAATGAAGAAATTTAGGTAATTCCGAATATTGAAGGAATTCAGGGTATTCAAAGATTTCCGAAAATTCAGAGCATTTCAGAGCATCTAGGGAATTTAAAAAATTAGAGAATTCAGAATATTCAAAGAATTCAGAGAAATTAAGCATTTCAGGATATCCACGAATTCAGAGAATTTCAGGGATTTTCAAGTATTTAGGTAATTCAATTAAGTAATTCGAAAAATAGATATAATTTCGTTAATTCAGAACATTCAAAGAATTAATAAAATTCATACTGTTCAAGGATTTCAGGAAATTAGCAGGATGAAAGATTTCAGAGAATTTTAGGAATTCAAAGATTTTCAGAAATTTTGCAAATGCAAAGAATTCAGAGAATTCCGAATATATAAGGAATTCGAGGCATTCAGAACATTCAAGAAATTCGAGGAATTCAAATTCTTATAGAGATTCAGGGAATTCAGCATATTCAAGGAATTCAGGAAATTTAGATTATTCAGGAATGTTAAGTATTTTAGAGAATTCCGAAAATTTCTAGGATTTCATAGCATTTAGGAAAATTAGAAAGCTTAAGGAATGTAACTAATCGAGAGAATTCAAAGAATTTCAGGAATTCAGAATATTCAAAGAATTCTGGGGAATCAAAGAATTCAAAGAATTTCAGGAGTTCGGAATATTCAAGGATTTCAGACAAGTCAAGGAAATAATAGAATTCCGAATATTCAAGAAATTCACGATATTCAAAGAATTCAAGGATTTCAGGGAAGTCAAGGAATTCAGAGATTGTCAGAGATTCCGAAAATTGCGAATATTCAAGAAATTCAATGATTTTAGAGAATTCAGAGAATTTTAGGGATTTCATAGCATTTGGGGAAATTGAAAATAGCTTAGGGAATGTAAGGAATTTGGAGAATTCTCAGAATTTCAAAAATTAAGAATATTCAAGAAATTCTGAGGATTCAGAGAATTCAAAGAGTTTTAGGAGTTCTGAATATTCCAGGATTCCAGGTAATTCAAGGAATTCGAAATGGTTCCATTTCAAGTATTTCGTTAATTTTAAATTTATTTTCCTATTTATTTTATAATTCAAAACACTTTCTCACATTTATTTATAAAATATTATGCTCTAACCGCAAAAAAAAATTATCGACGCAGTTAACTTCAAAGTTTTTCATAATTTTATGAGTGATATATGACATTTTTGTTAGTCTAAAGTTAGCTTATGAAGATTTGCGATTACTATCTACATTTGAATGATTAAAATTGATAAGGTGTACCAGTATTTTTAATTTTTTAATTATTATTGAATCTCAAAATAAAATAATGAAAAAAAGCGTGACTATACGAACTAACTCCATGCTGTAAACAGAATTTATTACATTGAGAGAAATGTTGTTTCATTCAAACAAAAAAATTTGTTTGATTTGAATGAATTTTTTTTATTCACACAAAGTTTTTTCGAATGAAACAAATCATTCGTTGAACTCAAACATATTGTTTCTTTTCTAAAGTGTCAAACAAAGGTTTGTTTATTTTTAATATAGTTTTTGTTTAATTCAAACCAATTTCGTTCAAATGAAATGAAATTTGCACGAATTCAAATAAAGTTTGTTTAATTCAATGAAAAATTTGTTTTCATCAAACAAACTGCATTTAAATAAATTTTTTTTTTTCGAAACAAACACTTGTTGATTATTATTATTATTCTTATTAATTTTCGATAGCTAATAATCTAAAGGTATTAAAACTGAATGTCTCGATCTATGGAAACCTTTTGAAATTATGTATTATTATAGAATCGGAGTGAAAATATTAAATTTCAGTTATAGCTAAAATTCTATTTTCCATTATTGATTGAAAAATGATATTGAAGTCTTTTATTTAAATATCTTGAATGTTATCGATAAAATCGTAAAATTGCTATAAACGGCTATTTTTGAAGTAGATTGATGTTGACGGAAGTATTATTCATCCGTATGTCGTTTTCCCAAACACACCCCAACAATAAGATGCCTATTAGATTCATAAGAGTCGCCGACAGAATTGTGCGATCGGAGGTTGGCAGGGGCGTTATAGTTTGAATACTGCCATTTCCTGGGGGTGTTTTTCGGGCGGGATACTAGTATTCATGGGCACCTTGGGAATCGACTACGCCGACAAATTGGTCGTGAAAATAGATTCAGGGCGATTTATGATCCACCTTACTTCCCCAAATTATCCACTAAACGATTCCAATAACCTGCAATTTATACGAAGCCTATCAAGAATTGAAAATAAATTTCTATTTTACGCTGAACTTTTGAAACAAATTTTACAAACTATTTATTCACTCTACACCTAGTGAAAATTAACCATGCATGTTAAAAATTCATTTATAAATTTTATGACCCATAAAATATTAATCCGATAGAAGGCACTTTTATTACAGGGTGTCAAAAGACTGAAAACCAGGAAGCAGCCGGGAATTAAAATAGAACCAGAAAAAACGGGATTTAACCGGGAATGAAAATTCGAACCGGAAGTCACATTGAAAGTTTTAGAGAACATGACATTTTTATTAATCATGGTGACAAGACAAATAAATTTGAATGTTTATTCTTCACCTAAAAAGTTGTAGTCACGAGACGTCGCATACATTGTTTCAAAAACGTGATTCATTGTGACGCTGCATGGATAAGATATTTAGAGGCTATTTTCAATTGGTTAATTTATTAATAAAAATTACAAATATTCTGCATTATCAATTTTGTTAATCAAAATTTCTAAATAAGTAATTTTGTTTTATGATAAAATCCATTTCTTAATATTTCTTAGCATTGTTCGAAACTTTTAATTGTAAATTATTTTCTAACAATGGAGAATAATTATGTTCCTAATATTTCGCTACAATTATGGGGATAAACTGGGATAATTTTGAATGATTTAGGATTTATCTTTCAGGATTAATTTCAAGATTGGAAGATTATTTTTAGGATTTTCAAATTTTTTAGGAAAACTGAATTATTTCAAGAGATATTTAGAAGTTTTCGAAATATTCGAACAAAATTTAAATTCTGAGAAAATTTCAAAACATTTCAAACAAAATGCAGATATTTGAAATTTTTGCAAGAGATTACAAAAGTTCAGAAAAAAATGGAATAAGTTAAAGATATTTTTAGAATTTGTAAAGAGATTGGAAAATAATTTAAATCTTCAAAAGATTTTGTAAAATCTAAAGCAAAATCTAGAGATTGTTGAAGATTTCGAACAAAAAGTTCAGCAGTTCCTTAAGAATTTTAAAAAGTTTTAAGAGCAGAACAAAATTTTTTCAAGATTTATGGGAAAATTTTCAATGTTTTTTTATTTTGAAAAATTAATTTAAAAGTAATATTTCAAAACATTTCAAAAGATTCCCATAATTGTCGAAACAAAAATTCGGAAGATTTTAAGGCATTTCGCTTATTGTGCAGAATTTTTTAAATTGTATGAAGAATAAGAATGACTTTAAAGGTTCAGCAGATAATGCAGAATTTATCCAAATTTTAAGAAAAATTCTAATAATTTTAAAAGATAGTTAGAAGGTTCAAGATTTTAGAAGAGATTCAAAAACAATCTAAAATTTGAAAATATTTCAAAAATTTTCAAGCAAACAAAGTACTTTTCTTAAATTTCCTGGGAAAATTATAAATTAGTTTTTGTTTGAAAAAATCAATTTTTAAAGAAGATTTCTAAAAATTTCAAAATATTCCTCAAAAATTCAAAAATATCTGTTAGATTTTTAGACCATTTTTTTATTCTAAAAGATTTTTAAAAATTTCAGGAATAACTCGAGTCAGTTTAAAATATGTTTAAAAATTCTACTCTTGGAAGAAGTTTCAGCTTCCGGCTTAAAAATGCAATTGTTTGGTTGAAAATTCGTCTTTTCTAGGTAAATTCAACTGTAATTTGATGAAAATTATTATTTTCTTGGTTGTAAATTCATCTCTTTGATTGAAAGTTTAACTATTTTGATGAAAATTCGTTTTTTTAATGAGAAATTAATTTTCATCATAAAATGTAACTGTTCCATGTTGGTAAAAAATGGATCTTTTATGGTTGAAAATTCATGTACCTTGTTGAAAATTCGTCAATTTTGATAGGAAATTAATGTTCTTGATTGGAAATTAATTTTTTTGTCTCTGGTAGCAAATTCAATTATCTGATTGAAAATGATTTATTTGTTCTTGATAATTCACAATTTCGGATTGAAAATTCAACTTTATGGTTAAAAATTCAACTATTCTCTTAAAAATTTTTTTTTTTTGTTGGTTTCAGATTCAACTATTTGATTTGAAATAAATTTTTGGTTTGAAAATTCATATTTTCGGGTTAAAAAATTTAACTATTTTGTAGAATATTCGTCTTTTCTGGTAAAAATTTCATCTTTTTTGGTTGACAAATATTTGTCTTTGAGCGATGATTCAACTGTTTTTTTAACATTCATCTTTTTTGGAAACAAAATGTAATTGCACATTGTAACATTGTAAATTGTAAACAAAATGTGTTTTTTTTTAGATTTCCCAATCAAAATTTAGAACCGTTTTGAGAATTTTGAAAAGTCTCAAGAGCATAAAAAAAATTTCTTAAGATTCATAGACCAATTTAAAATGATTTTTCATTTTGAAAATTGAATTCTGAGAGAAAATGGAAAGAGATTTTAAGACATTTTAAATGATTTCCTCATATTTCAAAGAAAAATATAAAAGATTTTGAAGTAAAATTGGTCAATTTTGCAAGATTATAAAAATTAAGAAAAAATTCGCGTAAGCTTAAGAAATATTTAGAAGTTTTGAAAAGATCCAAAAATAATTTGAAACTTGTAAGGATTTAAAAAATTGAAAATAAATGATAGATTTTTTAAGATTTCGAAGGAAAAATTTAGATATAGTTTTTAATTTCTTTGGTATTAGCGATTAATTATTGATAAAATATTACGAGGAACCATTATATAATTATTCATTCAAATAATTCCAATTAGAGTAAAATAGAATAGATGTTTAGAGAAAATAACAACTGTCATGTTATCCAAATCTGTGCAGATAATTAAGACATCGAAATTTTATTATATTCTCCATATTATGTGTAAAAAAATTATTAAAAGAATTAAACACATAGGAAAACTTTATATTAAATGCATTTTATTCATGCTTATAGTCAGAGGAAATTTAATATTCACAACCGGGAAATAACCGGGAATTCGGTGGGTGACAATTAGAAGACACCCTGTAATTAAAAAAGAGATTTAAAAAATATATGAGTGAAAATCTACTATGAAAATATAAAACGATTTTTTTTTCTTCAGAACGGAAATAGATTTTGAAGTCATTTATTAACACCATTGCTGAATCGATGTTGAAGAATGGTGAGAGCAACCTGCGAAAAGATCGTGTGAAAATCTTGAAAAGTTCACGCAATCTTTCCCACAATCGATCATCGATTTGGTAAGAAAACGCCCCCGAGTTACACACCTCAAAAATCACTTCTACCCTTCATTAAACCCAATTTTCCTCATACGCCTATCTTCGATGCAAAAAGGTGGAAGCGAGTCGTCAAGGCGATAGTTTCCGAGTCCATTCAAGAGTACGTCAAAAGAAATTTCGAAAAAGGCACAACACGCATTTCATGCCAATTGAGCACCGCCTAAGGGGCACAATGTGGCCCACATCCGGACGTTTTGACTTCTTTTCAAATTTCACCGATCTTTTCGGCTTCCGCCGGGTCCCTTTTGCTACTTAAACCTCACTATTGAATTTCTCAATAATTCTTCTCTCCATTCAAGGAAAATCGCAATTTATACAATATTAGATCATCACTTTCTTCAGAAGTTGAAAGGAAATTACACTATTCGATAAATAAGAAAAAATACATTCATACAAACAATAATTATCGTTATTGTTCATCTGAGTTACGCTCTACCAATAAACATTTCACGGCAGAAATTATATTGTTTTGAAGAAAAATAATGTTGTAATTCAAATTTCCCGCGGGGAGCACACCATGATCCACACTTAAATATAACCTTCAATTTTAATACTATTATGGCGCGAAATTTAAATTGCAAAGTTATCTTTTTTACTTCATGAATAAAAATATAAACACTGTTTTAGAAAAACTTTCTCGTGGTGAGTAAAACGTAGCATTTTTTTTAAACTTGAGATTATGATTCTGTTTCTTTAATTGAAGCTACGCATGAAAAAGGAGCCTAAGGGGGGGGGGGGAGCGTTTATGAATCACGTACCGTTTTTTTTTCTAATTTTGAACCACGTACGCCCTTTGCTAGGGCCAGAGAGGCCCCCTTCCCCCCTCCAGCCTTATCTTACGTAATTTTAGCTGAGTACATTTTTTCGTGTATTTATTTAGGGGTGATCCAAAAATAACGTAAGATAAAGATGAAATTTCCACAAAATTAGATGAATTTTCAAACCCAAGAGACAAATTTTCAACAAGAGTTCAATTTATAACCAAACAATTGAATTTTCATCCAAAAAGATGAATTTTCAACCAATCAGATTAATTTTCTACTGAAAAGACGAACTTTCAACAAAATCCATGAATCTTTAGCAAAACAGTTAAACTTTCAATCCGAAAATATGAATTTTCAACAAATTGGTTCAATTTTCAATCAAAGAGATGAATTTTCAACTAAAATTATGAATCTCTAACCAAAAAGACGGATTTAAAAAAAATACATGAATTTTCTATCGAACAGTTAACTTTTCAATCAAATAGTTAAAATTTCAATTATAAAAATGAATCATGAATAAGAAAGAATGAATTTTGAGCAAGGTAATTCAACTTTTAACCGGATTTGAATTTGAATCGAATCAAAAACAGTTTAATTTAAAAAAAAATACGAAAAGAGATTCAGAAAGAGAGAAAGCGTAAAAAGAGATAAAACTTTCAGCGTATATGATGAATCTTTTGCTGGATTATGAAATTTTCAGTTAAAAAAAAGTAATGTTACTTAAAAAAAGAACGAATTGTTAAACCCAGAAGTTGAATTTTCAACTAAATAGTCAAATTTTCAGTTATAAAATGAATTTTTGATGAAAAAAAATCAATTTTAAGCAAAGTAGTTCAATTTTCAACCAAAGGGATGAATTTTTAACTAAAATTATTAAACTTCAACCAAAAAATGTATGCATAAGAATGTAGTTCAAGTTTTAACCATAGGGTTGAATTGGCAACCAAAAAAGATGGATTTGTAACAAAAATCGTAATAGTGATATTTAACCAATTAAATATTTTAATTTTTAATAAAACAACAGTTGAATTCAATCAAAAAATGTAAATTTTCAACAAAATAATTGAATCCTCAATTAAAAGAGAATAATTTTGAACCAGTTGCATTTTCAACAATAAATGTATTTTCTTATGAAAAAGACGAGTTTCCAACGCAATACATAAATTTTCAATCAAATAGTTAAGTTTTCAACCTAGATATTAGTGTTTTACCAAAAAAGATTAATTTCTAACGCAATATATAGATTTTCAACCGAAGAGATGAACTTTTAATTTATATGGCGAATCTCCAACTGGAATATAAAATTTTCGGTAAAGAAGTAATTTTTAACCAAAAACACGAATTGTTGAATAAAATAGTTACATTTGTACCCGGATAAGAGATCAGTTTTAAACTAAAATGATGAATTTGCCACTTCACATCTATTAATTTTCTACAAAAGAAGAATTTAAAAAAATACTTCTAACTAAATAGTTGCATTTTCCACCAAAAACGATAACTTGCCAACAAAAAATGGAATAGTTGAATTTACAGTTAAAGAAATCAATTTTTAAGAAATTTCAACAAAGTGGTTAAATTTCCGAGAAAAACATGAATTTTAAACTAAATAGTTGAATAATCGACAAAAAATATGAATTTTTAACAAAGTGGTTCAACTTTTTATTGAATGGTTGATTTTTCTACCTAATTGATAACATTTTCATACAAAGCACGTGAATTTTCAAACAAAACAAAAAAACAAATGTTTTACAGAATATTTGAATTTTCAATATAATAATTCTATTTCGAACCAAATAATAATATTTGTCAAAAAGATTAATTCTTGAATAAAAATGTAGTAACAAATTGAAAGGAATGAACTTTTAATTCCCATTTGTTTATATAGTTCGTTAATTAAATCAATCAATAATGTCGAATGACAATTTAATTTAAGTGCAAAAATGAATAAAAAGAAAAAGACTGAGAAGCCAGTAATAAAAAATATAAATTTTGATAATTTATAGACTAAAGAAAATATGTAGTTCAAATAAACATTGAATTTAATTTTTAATTCTTTCAAAATATTAGGTTAGAAAACGGGAAGTTTCGTTCAGAAATTAAAATTAATTTCTCATTCACACTGTTGGATTTCGGACCTTTAATTTTCATAACGCAAATTTAAATTTTTGAAATTAATTCTTTCTCTATCTACAATCGTTGTAACTTGTTTCTTCCAGATTCTGCATTTGAAAATGAAGAAGCAGCTGGACCATTTTCTTCAGAAAAAAGAAACCTTGTATCTCGATTTGAAAATGGTCCTCGTGGCTCGTGTCCAAAAAAAAAAGGAAATTGTAACAATTAGAGAGCAGAGACCACCCTTGGCTTCTACACTGAATTTGGTGTCTAGATGTAAAGCAGCCCAGTCTCAAACGTAAGATTGTGGTTTTCCTTCAACATTAGATTCTAAAGTCGAAATAGGATCACACCAGGAGTCCACCAGTGTCTGGGGTTGTAATCCTCAGGAACTAAGGACTAAGCCACGAAATACCTGGGGACCTTTAGGAGAGATAAATTTAACGTCATCTTTCACCCCGGGTGTCCTTTCACACCTCGCAAGCGTGCCGAACCGCTTTGAATATGAATTTCCTCAAAAAGAGCGTGCAGATGACTTTTATTGAAAAGAGTTCAACGCTGACAAAGTCCACATCCATCCGTATAATTTATGCTTTATAGTCCGAGGCTCATTATTTTCAGTGTTATGAGGATAATGTGGTAGACTTTTCCTTATGGACCAATTTCCTGATCTTTCTTTTCAATTTCAAATTCTTATTCAGATGTAGCTTGTTAGTCTTTTAGGATAGATTGTTTGATGAAGGGTTTGTGGGTAGTGAATTATATTATGTTGACAAGAGACTTTCTAATGATCTTGAATATATAATGGGTTGGAGTATTTATTTACTTTATACTTGAGTTTATCATTTTAAAATATTTATATTATAAGACTTATATGTAAATTTTAAAACTTTGTGCTTTCCTTAGATTCGTTTTAAAATTTATAGGTATGTTTTGATCTTTTTTGTTAGGCTGTGTCCAGTCGTTGCGAAAAATTGGGATAGTTAAAAATTTATAACACAACTGGTATGAAGGTGATGAAGCAACTCTTGATTAAAGTTTAATTAAGCCTTTCAACTCTAAATTGAATCCTTTTTTGTAGTTAAAAGACATCTTCACTGGTTTTTCGAAAGATATTGTTTTAATTGACCCAAGTATCGTAATTATAAAGAAGATTTTTTGTATTGTCATTAGGGTACATAATTTTTATTTTTTGTCCTGCATTTCATTTTTTGAATCTCTTCAATTAAAAATGGATTTTTTATGTTTCGTCCCGGACTGAGTCACATTGCCCTATTGACGAATACAGTGAATCATTCCGGGTAAAAACATGAAAAAAATAGATTTTTTATTGATAAAATAACAAAAATTAGACGCAGAGCAAAAAATAAAGGATATCGACCCTAATTTCAATTAAAAAGCTTCTTTACGGCTGAAGATCAAATAGGGACAAAACTACTAGAAAAGTTCCATTTTATTTATTTTGTTTGAAATTTTAACGAATGCCGATGGGACTTATGTCCCAAAAAAGTACTGCTGAAATTAAAGTACCAAACAAGTTCAAAATACGGCCACTTTCAACGCAGGACTTCTTTAGAACAAAAGTACCGCAAAAGTCCCACCTAATTTTGTCAACATTTTTACAAGTCCTAAATAACTTATGGGACAGAAGTAGTAGAAAAATACGATTTTATTTTTTTCAGAATTTTTACTAGTGTTGATGGCATTTATGTCTCAAAAAGTATTATTGAAATTGCCTAAAGTACTAAAAAAGTTTCAAATATGTCACATAATTTTTGGGACAAAGGTACCTGCACAGTCCCACTTAATTTTTTTAACAGGACTTATAAGGACAAAAGTTCCGTAAATGTCCCACTTAAATTCTTTGTTTTGCAGGACTTTTTCAGGACGAAAGTACTGGTAAAGTTTCAGTTAATTTTTTTGGACAATTATACACGTTATAAATAGTAATAATATTGATAATAATCAATTATTTTATATTTTCATGAATTAAAAAAAATCAAATGGGACTTTTCCGAAACATATTTTGAACATTTTTGGTACTATTATAGCAGCACTTCTTTAAAACACAAATTTCACGGGCACTTGTGATAATTTCAAGAAAAGTAAAATGGAATTTAGATTGTACTTTTGTCCCGAAAATTGTTTAGGACTTGTATAAATTGAAAATACAACATTTTTGAAAATTGAAAATGGCTATTGCTAAAAAATTGCCACGTGCTATTACAAATAAAAAACCTCTCGTGACTTTTAAAAATTGGAAATGGTCCTATGGTGTGGCAATAAGGTTAAAAATAATTTTATTTTGAGAATTGAACAAATTTCCATATAAGTACGAAAATTATGGTATTTTTTTATATTCAGTTCTTGGTATCAACTGCTAATAACAAATTTAATGAGCGAAAGTGACATTTTATAAGACTTGCAGTTATTTTGTATTAATATTTAAAAAGAATTCAGTATTATATTTGACATTTCGTTAGTTTATGCTGAAGAAGCAAGTTAAAATTTCCCTAGACCGCAAAAAAATTTCACAAATTTTTAACAAATGTAAAGTCTAACACATTTTTTTCTAGATCTAAAGAAATGAGGCCTTACCTGTTAAGTGCAACTAGAGAGATGTCATACGTATAAGTAAAAAAAAAATTAGTAAAAATAAACTAAATCTTAAAAAATGTCATTTTTGCTCATTTTCAAATTAAAATTATATTATCACTTATCAGGCATGTCTTGTGAAAAAAAACATTATTTTTATGATAAAAGCTTAATTTTTAAAACATGAAAATAATTTTCGAATAGTTGTTTGTTTAAAAAATGTTCTTTCAACAAACTTTTTTTTAACTATTTCAGCGATAGAAAACTTTATGCTTAAAATTGGAAACAGTTGAGTTGTAGAGAATATTTTTTCCAAAAAAGGCATCAAATATTGCAATTCAGTTATTTCTGAAAAATTGGTAGAAAGCGATAGTAAGACAAAATTCAGTTGCAAGAAACATTTTTAAACTATTTTTTTTGTAAGTTAAAAAAGTTTTTAATTTCAAATAAGGTTTTTGATTTAAACTTATATCATCAGTAGCATTATTTTGATTCTTAAAAATATAAAGAAGCTTTTTTTCAGACATCTGATTTTTTGCACGATACTACTTGAAGCAAAAGTTATATTTTTATAATTTTAATTTTTTATCATCATTTGATTTCAACAACTGTACATATGAAAATTTATTATAATTTTGGAACCCTTAGGCCTTAGGGGTATTTCTTCAATTCTCAAATAAAAAAAAATGACCTCATTGGTCTAATTCTTGATTTCAAAAAGTAATTAGAGATTTTTTTGTAATAATGCATAACAACTTTTCAGCACTATTTATTTTGGATTTTCAAAATTTTTTATTTTCGGCCCAGCTTGACGTTTGAGTGTTTAGGTGAAACTTTTTTTGTTTTTCATGTTATAATTCACAAATGGATTGATAAATCTCTAATTAAATGCTGGAACCATTCAGTTTTGCAGCATCAAATCTCTCTTCAGAGGCTTCTCAAATGAATGTTGAGAATTTGAAATGAAAAAAAAAAAATTTTTGTATTTTGGATTAGGAATGTCGCATCATATCTACTAATTTATTTTCAAATTGATAGAAGTAAACTGTGAAATTAATTTACATTTTTTTAAGAACTTGGAATTAAAATAAGAATTAAAACCATTGATTACTTTTAAATTAATATTTTTCAATCCTGATGAACTCTAATTTAGAAACCTTCGAGTAATAGACAATTATAATCCTTTTCATTATCATTAAAAAAATAATAAATTACTCTCGATCCAGTTCACAAATTATTTCATCAACTTACTTCATCAACAAATCAAACTAATAAAATATTTTAATTTCTTCTCACGAGATACTCAACTTGAATAAGAAAGATCTTGGAATTAAAATAAGAATTAAAACTATTGATTACTTTCAAATTAACATTTTTCAATCATGGTGAACTCTAATTTAGAAACCTTCGAATAATAGACAATTTTAATCCTTTTCATTATCCTAAAAAAATCATAAATTACTCTCGATCCAGTTCACAAATTATTTCATCAACTTACTTTATCAACTAATCAAACTGATCAAATATTTTAATTTGGTCTCACGAGATCCTCAACTTGAAGAAAAAACGAGTAAATATTTTTTCTAAACTTTTCATAGGATAAAATCACTTAGAGCTTGTAAGACGTATCTTGCGGCTTTGGTAGAATAAGCCTCACTTAATTCATCGATAACTCCATACCTGCTAGGGTCGATTTCTAATCCTAACGCGGAACGTACCCTGCGGTGGTGCGGACTCTCGATTTCGTTTTCTGATTCTCCCTTGGGTTTAAATCTAAAATGATCTGAGGGCATCGGTCCATTTGAACTTGGCTAGGAAGACTTGGCCGAAAAGAACAGACAGTACATAGGGGCTTCTGGCCTCGAGCCACGGATTGGATTGGATCGGCTTAACGTTGATTTAAGCCAATCAGTAAACAAGCAGTCACCAGCCCCGGATATGAGCGCTGATCTCGTTAGCTCTTACAAGTTCAATGTTGCGTTCCACGCGTACGCCACCGCGTGTCCTACCATTCAATTTCTACTACCAGTGTCCCTTTTTCATTTTTTACATTTCCCTCCGAGCAAAATTTCACTACTGAACGTACTCTTCATTCATGATCGAGATCAATTTCTTTTTTTTTTTTTTTGATCAGCGGTCCTTTGATGAATAGAATATAGATCAAGACTGCCGTATTCTCTTCTAAAAAGGACTCAAAAAGGCTAAGCTTCGAGGGAATAAACGAAATTTCTCATCACTAGAAATGCAAAGTACTTTTTATGGTTGAAAAACAGGTGTTCTAAATCATTTAAATTTCAGTTCGTATCACTTGTTAACGAAATCAATATTTAAAAAAAGTTAATTTACAAAGATCATTAAAAAAAACTCATTTTATGACGCGGAAGCCAAGTGTACCCATGAGTCCTTCCCTCCCTTGCACATCTCCTCCTGATCTCAACCCACTTCCTTTTTCACCTTTTTAACATGTATACCACCACATAAGCTCCTCCACTCCTCCCTCTCTTCCCCTGTCCTGTATAACCTTTCCCTACTATACTATCAACTTCCCCTTCCGTTTTACCGCTTTAATACCTTTATTATTATTTACCTATTCCAATCACTGATACACCCCCTTCTACCCTATAAGCTGATTAACACTCTCCCTCTCAATTAGACACTCCCTCCCCTATATACAGCTCCTACACTCCTCCCAATCTTCCACTGTGCTGTATAGCATTTCCCTAATATACTATCAACTTCCCCTCACGTTATAACGCTCTACTACCTTTATTATTATCTACCTATTCAAGTCAATGATGCACCCCCTCCCATCCCTATAACACTGTTTCACATTTCCCCTCTCAATCCCGCGCTCCCTCCTCTATATACCATCTTCTTTACTATACCACTATCACCCCCTCCCCCTACAACGCTTTACTACGTTTATTATTTTCTACCCATTCTAATTACTGATGCACCCCCTCCCCCTGTAATACTTTCACACTCCCCTCTCTCCAGCCCACACTCCCTCCCCTCTATAGCTTCCTCCTCACTATACTACATATCTTCCTCTCCACTCTATCGTTATCGTACAATCCCCTCTGCCCTCCCTAGTGCACCCAGGGTCCCATATCCTCTTTATCCCTCCAATATCCACCTCCCCTCCCCACCCCCTTAGCCACAGTTCCCACAATTCCTTAGCTTCTATTTCCCACTTTCTCATCATCCCCTTCCCCCAGCTATCCAGTATACCACTAGCTGTGATTTTCTCTTCCCACCTACTCATGTCGCCAACTACGCATCCTTCACGCTCCTCTTCTGTCCCTCCCCTCCCCCAACCAAACACCCCTTCACATCCTGCTGGCTTGGTGAACTTTGAACATTTTAAAAAATACACATCAAATATGAAACAGCACAGAAAAACTAGTCTGGTTTTTATTATAGCTGGTTTTTTAAAACCTTAATTTAAGAATGTTTTTAGACTTAAAGCTAGATTCAAAGTTATTTTTGTCTTAATACAAAACTTTTTTTTTTAGTTTATCCGAATGACATAATGTTTGTTAGGGTTGGCCTAAAATACAAAATTTTACGGTATTGCATTGAGGTCAAAATTATGTTTATGAATTTAAAAAATTGCATTATGAGTGAGAAAATTATGGTATTTTTATGTACAGTTTTTGGTATTATCTAGGCCGTTTAGTTGTCTAACTTTTTTTTCTGATTGAATTTGATAACCCCGCAAAAGTTGACACGCATACAAACTTTTCTCTTGCAAACACTGTTTTCAATCAAAAATACCTTCTCTTCGTTAACGAAAATTCATTTTTTTAAATAAAAAAAATAATGTTTCTTATTAGTTATAAAATTCCGAAAAACTTTTCATGTGTACTCTTATTCCCATTAAACACTAATATAAAATTAGCAATTAAAAAAACATTTTTTTGCTGTATTTAGAATTTTTCAATGTGAAAAAAAACAATTTTTTTTTTATTGAGTCAATTGAGTCCTGGAAAAACTTGAATATGTCGAAACTGAAATTACCTCAGATTGAACCAAAGACACATGTTATTTTGCTTTTATGTAAAAACATTTTTTCGTGGTGTTTCAAACGTTCTAAAATCCCGATCAACCTCAGAATGTCAATGTCCCAAAATTCCTAAATCACGAAAAAATTTGTTTTCAAAAAAACAGAAAATAGTAGCATGTTTCTTTGGTTCAAGATGAAGAAAGGTCAGCTTCAGCATATACAACTTTTTCTAAAAAAAATTTATTTTTAATTTTATATTACTATTCACTAGTATAATAACTGTGAATACAAACAAAATCGTCAAAAATTTTTAACTAATAATACATTTTTTTTCTAATTTTCAAAAATTTGAATTTTCAAATAAAAAAAACGCTTAGAAGATATTGTCCGATCGAAAGAAGGGGGTTTCAGGTGAAGACTTGGTATGGGTGGGCAGCATTTACAAGGTAATACAATTCAATAAAAAAAAGTCGGAAAACGAACCAGCCTGGTATTGACTGCTAATAAAAAATTTTGATTAAAAAAATATATCTTTTGTTGTAAATTCATCAATGTTTATCTAATGTAACGTCTAAGATTTTTTTCTCGAGATGAGTAAGGCATTCTTTAGATTCTAAAAAATGCCTTACTTTTCTAGTGCAACTAACGACATCTCTCGTATAAACCTAAAAAGATTTATAAAAATTAACTGAATCTTAACAAAAATGTAGTTTTTTGCTCATTTTCGAAAAGTATTACTTCAACAAAAGTTATATTTTTTATAATTTCAATTTTTTATGAGCATTTAATACCAAAAACTGTATATAAAAGAATGGCTATATAATATTCGTACCCAGAGGAAATTTTTTTTTAATTATTAAAATTAAAAAAAAAGTTGATTTCACTGCGACACCGCAGAACTCTTTATGTTTCAAGAAGTCATTAGAGATTTCGATTTGTAGGAACTTATAGCAAATTTTCAGCACTAGCCATTTTCGATATTGGAAATTTTTTTATTATCGGTCCACCATAAGTTTTGTGCCTTACATAGTAAAAAAATTGTTATTTTTGAATAGCGGGTCTGGTTTTAAGACAACTAATAGTCTTAAATCTAATTTTTAAGAAAGGATCTAATTTAAGGTGCAACTAATTTTAAATTAAGGTAGTTGTCGTGTCAAAAATCAGGTCTCTAAAAAAAAGATAGTTTTCTATTATTTGAGGAACTGAAATTATATTATCAGTCATGGCTTTTTGGGAGAAAAAACACAATTTTTTTAAAGTTTGTAACTTAAGATAAATAATTATTTTAACAATATCTTTTGTAATCCGTTTTCTTTTCTACTTTCACTTCCTATCAATTTTTTTAAACTATGTGCCTAAACTCTCCTAAAAATATTTGTGTGCTACGCTCACCGAATTTCGGTGAACCTAGCCGCCCATTTCCAGCTCCCCTGGGCTGACCAAAAATATTTATTCTACGTTCATTGAATTTGGGTGAACCTAGGCACGGTCTTTTTGAAAATGTTTGAATTTCAGTAAATTCCTGAGTTTTGATGTTATATTTTCGACAAGCGTAGTGAAATAATTTTTTGTGACAATGAAATGGCGGTTTTTGATCTACTTGTCAAAACCGAAATTGTTGAAGCCTTTGGCTGTGAAAAAATTCCTCTCTAGTTCTGCTCGGATTCGAACCCAGGTTTACAGATTGCCTGGCCGGCCAGACCAAGGGACGAGACCAGCAATCTGTATACCAGGGTTCGAATCCCAGCGAAGCTAATGAGTAATTTATTCGCAGTTAAAGGCTGTCACCATTTTGGTTTAGACTAGTTCAATAGTAGATCAAAAACCGCCATTTAAAATTAGGACGTCTTTCTCGGTGAAGGAATTCACTACAACTCTACTGTTTCCAATTTCGAAAATAAGTAAATAATCTTCAAATATAGTAATTTGTTTGAAAATTAAAAAAAAAAAATGTTCTAACGAATTCGGCCATAAGAAAATTTACTTAAAAAATTTTAAAAACAGTAGAGTTGTAGAAAATGTTTACTGCCTCAAGCCATAACAAAATTAACACTGTTTTTCTGTGTATACTGCTATAATTCACGAATCAATGCAGAAATCTCTAATTAAATGCTGTACCTATTCAGTTTGTTTCAGTTGTTTCTCAAATAAAATCAAAGATCATTTATTTTGCGATAGCTTTGATAATTTGTGTTGTCCCGAATTAAGATTTGTTCACAATTGGGCAGATAAATCGTGTGACAGTGGCAAACCCTGCGTGTATCTATATAACGATATGACTAAACACTTCTATAAAGTCATAGCGCACACAATTCACAGTGGTGGAGAGAACGAGGATGTTAGTATTTTAAGCCTATTTAAGTGTGTTTGTCGTATAATATTGACATCGTACACACCAGCAAAAAGTACGTGTATACAGTCTCAAACACAAACCTAAATGTATATACACGAACGAGACACATCAAAAAGTCACATACATACAAAGGAGCTGAGGGAGCAAGCCAACGAGTGAATCAAATGGCGCTGTGTGCTTGGCAAATGACGCGACGCTCGGCGTCGCGACGCTCGCGGTACGGGGAAATGCAAAAATTCCTGGGCTTCCTCGACACCAAAGGGTCCATCAATCTCACTTTAAATTCCCACATTTTCAGCCATTTAGTTTCTGCAATATTTTATTTATTTTACATTTTTCTCCTTTCCCTTTTCAAATTAAAAAATTTAGAATATTTGAGGTAGTTTACTTATAAGGGATTGAAGTTGAATTTGTTTTTAAAAATTTGAATATCAGCATAAAAAAGTATAGTTACACCTTTATTTTTGACACCTTTATATTTTTTCATTTAATTATTTTTAAGCTCATTTTTGGTCTATGAAGAAAACCGTATGAGCCTATTTGTTGGCTTTAAATACAGTCTTTTAGTAGGTTTAACAACAAGAACAATTTTCTTAATTCAAATTTTTTTTCTGGGAAAGAGTGATTTCAGTTTTTTCCTTTTGGACCCCTCCTTCTGAAAATCTGATCTGAGATACAAGTTCGTATGAACTATAATATTTTGAATTATAACAATTATAATAATAAATATAATTATATTTATTATTATATATATATATATATAAATATAATTATGATATTATTAGTAGCCGCAAATACAAGCGCACGAAGCGTGCGTTCACATCCCTGAATTTTTATTTCCTAACATTACAAATATAAACAGTTTAGAAATCCATATGCAACAAATTTTTAAATATTGAATTTTAAAAAGGTTTGAAACAATAATTAACAATTTGAAAATTTCGAATAGAAGGGGTTTCAAATGAAGCACTTTTAGAATACGTAAATTTTGAAGAATGGACATTATTTTAAATAGAATGAAAAAGACTTGAAATTGGTAATTTCTAACTCAAAGCACTCAAAATTCAACAATTTCAATTGAATTATTCATTGAATTGTTAAATTGAATAATTTCAGATTCAAATTTTAAAAATAGGGCAATTTCAAGACGCTAAAAGTGTAATATTTTCAGATTAGAATTTGGAAAATTGTGTCATTTAAAATTCGAAGGAATTGAAATTATATTATTTCTATTGAAAGCGTTCAAAATTGAATAATTTCAAATTGAAAAGTTAAAAATGTAAATAATTTGCACTTCAAAGCGATTAAAGTTTGACAATTTGAAATTGAAAAATAAATTGAATGTTTCAAAGTCAAAGCTTCTAAAATTCCAAAACTTTGAATTGTTATTACATGAAAAATTATTATTTTTACATTAAAATTGACTACACAAAGCCTAGGATCAGAAAATAAATACATCGTCAATTTCTTCATTCAAAATGGACATTTTTAAATTATAAACCTTTAAAATCGAATTACTCTAAAAAAAACGTTCAAAGGAAAAATTAATTTGCAATGTAAATTTTTAAAAATGAAAAAAATTCTACTACGGAACGTTGAAAATTAAACCAATCTGAAATTTATTTGAAAATAACCCAATTTTATTCACCAATAATTGTGGTATTAAATCTTTTCCATACTCAAACCCATTAAAATTTAAATTATGTTAAGTAAATTGAAATCGTTTACGAATAAAAAAATTTTCATTGTTAATTAAACTATTGAAAATTCAATCTCAATTTTTTGATATAATCGAAATTTCAAATTCTAGACTTTAAGAAGATTTAACTTTCATATATTCAATTAAGTTTTCGAGCGCGAATTGTCAAATTTTAATTGCTTTGAATCGAAATTATTTATATTCCAAAGTTTCGAATCTTAAACTATTAATTTTGAACACTTATAATTGAACATAATAGAATTTTAATACCTTTGAATTTTAAATGATCCAATTTTGAAAATTATAACGTGAAAATATTCAATTTTTAAAGTTTTGAATTTGAAGTTCTTCCATCTTAGAAATTTTAATATAAAATTATCCGATTTCGAGATTCTACAATTCCAAATAAAATTCTTTAATTTTGGACGTTTTGAATTAGAAATGATACAATTTCAACTCCTTTTCTATTGAATTGTCCAATTGTCAAATTTTTCAGATTGAAATTTTTCAGTTCTTAGAGTTTCTGATAAATAATTTTCCAACTTCAAATTAATAAATTTTATTTTATTCCACTTTTATCTGCAAATAATACAGGTTTTAAATACATTCAAAAATAGTCATAATTATACATTTTCAAAAATTTCAAACACTTTTAATTCAAAATTGATCATCATTAATTATTGCTATTGTTATTATTATTGTTATTTCATTGTAGGAAAGTGATCTTTCTTGGTTGAAAATGAAGTTTTTTGATGAAAATTCAAATCTCTTCTAAATCACATGTTTGATTAAATTTTAATCTTTTTGTTCGAAAATTCGGCCATTTGGTTGAAAATGCATCTATGTCTGGTGAAAATTCAACTATTTGGTCAGAAATTCAATGTTTTTGTTCAAAATTGAACTATCATTGGAAGATTGAACTTTTTTGTTAAAGTCATCATTCTTGGTCGAAAATTCAACTATGTTGTTGAAAATGTATCTTCTTTGATTGAACATTTCTTGGTTGAAAAGTAACTTTTTTGTTAAAAAATCAATTGTTTTCGAAAAAAATTCGTATTTTTAGTTTGAAAATTTTACTATTTGGTTAAATCTTAAATTATTTTTTGGAAAACTCGTTTCTTTTACTGGAAAGTTCATCTATTTGGTTGTTAATGCAACTGTTTAATTTAATTTTTTTTTTCATTTCGTATTTTTGTGTGAAAAATTCATCTCTTTGGGTATAAAATCATTTTTGGTTGAAAGTGTAACTATTTTATTGAAAACTCAATATATTTCGGCTTGAAATATTAGGAATTAAAACTGTTTCATATTCAATTCAATATGTTATTTACATTAATTTGGTTTAAAAGAATTTATAAACGTAAAATCCGTCTTCACCCAACGGCTACGTTACTTTCGGTGCAGGGGGATGTTAAGAAAGCCCAATATTGTTAACGTAGTTTGTTAATGGCCCATGACTGGAAAAATTGTCCGCGTGACAAGAAAGTAGCTTGGTGGTGCCAGGCCTTCAAAAAAAGTACCCTGACGTCGCCGGGCCTCGCAAGGCCCCGCCAGGCCTCGACTACACCACTGATAATAATTGGAGAAATTTGACTAGTTTAGATCTAAAGAGGAAGATATTTCCGTATTTATTTTGGTATATTCAGAATCGCTTTCTTGACTGAAGGTATTTGTTTGCTTTTTTCGAGACACGCGCCTTTTTCGATCGTTGTCGCGTTGTACCGTTGTATCGTTTTAGTAGGATCGAAATCGACTTCAGTGATCCCGACGGGTTTCCCGCTGCGAGAACGGTGTTACATAATTGTTTGCTACCCAGCATGGGGCTGGCACGCCCCACCTGGCACCTAGCCATTCATTCTCAGGACCACGAGGACGCATACTAACACCAATACTAACGGGAGACCCATAACTTGGCCCATAATTTGTCATGATTACCCCGAGATTACTGGTGTCGCTGACAGCCTTTTGGCTACCGTTTACATACATTTACAAGCTCAAGCTGCTCCTCCCACTTGGATTCAAAGGCCCCGTTTTACAAGGAGATTAAAGATTTTATTTTATTCTCTCACTGATTTTCGCGATTCGTCCAAGAAAGACGCTTTTTACGAGAATGACGGAGATGAATTTAAACGCAAAGCGTTCCGATTTCCGGTATTTAAGTTTTTTTGGGGAAGAAAAGTTCACTCAATTTAAAATCGCGTGTTGGATTAAATTAGATATGAGAATGAGAAACATTGTGATATGTACTTTGGGAGCGTCCTCATGTTACGTGGTGCTATTTTCTCTGATTATTGACTCACTCCGCCCTCTGGTGAGAATTTGTAACATTTCAGTAAACAGTTGTCGATAATATTTTTTTGTCTGCAATTAATTTGAAAAAATGTAATTAAATAAAGAAATGTTTCCTCCTAAAAATGTCATGTGATACTGAAGCTGACCCTACTCCCATTTTCAAATACAAAACAGCGGTGAAATTTTTATAACCGTCAATCGAAAAATGAATAATGAGGTAAAACTATTTGATACTTGTATGAGAATATTTTCAATCGAATCCTCCAAACATTTTTTTCATTTGAGAACATTGATATAATTTGAATATTAACTTAGAGGGCAGATTAACTTAACAGATTAGGGACCGTCCGCAAACACTTTTCTCCTTTTTTAAAGCATTTTCTTTTATTCCCTTTTATCAAGAAACTTCCCCCTTTTCTCGTTCTTTTTTTGCTTAAATTTGAACTGAATTAATAGAAGCCAATAAGAGAATCCATCTATTTTTTGTTAAAAACTAATTTCTTTTTTGAAAAGTATACGATTATATTTCTGGTTCAGAATTGATCTCGTTTTGTCGTAAATGAGGTTAAAAATTCTGATATTTGGTTGAATATTTGATTATTTTGTTGGAAATCCAACTATTTTGTTAAAAAGCTTTTTTTCTTAAAGTTCAACTACTTGGTTGAAATTTGATCTCATTTGTTGGAAATTAATAATTTTGGTCGAAGATTCATCTCTGACTTCCAACTGAAAATTTAACTATTTCGTTTTTGGTTCAAAAATTGATCTTTTAAAGTTGACAATTCATGTATTTTTTGGATAATTGATCTCTTTGTAAATTATTAATCTTATTGGTTAAAACATCCACTATTTGATTGAAATTTAACTATTTTGCTAAAAATTAGTTGTTTTTTGGCTGATTAGTAACTTTATGTACTGTAAATGTAAATATTCCATTTTTGGTCGATAATAAATATTTTTGAATAAAAATTGATCTTTTTTGTTGAAAAATTCATGTACTTTGTTGAAAATTCATCTTTTTGGTAGGAAATAAATCTTCTTAGTTGAAAATTCATTTTTATTGCTTGAAAATGCAACTGCTTGGTAAAAAGTTAAGCTGTTTTGGTTGGAATTAAATTTTTTTTTGGAAATTTGAATTACCAGATGTTTCGTTGAGCATTCATTTTTTTTTAAATCAACTACTTGGTTTAAAGTTGAACTACTTTGTGAAAAATTCATTTTTCTTGGTGAAAGATTCATAATTTTAGTTGAACATTCAATTATTTGATCGTGAATTAATTTTTTCTTCAGAAATGCACATTAACGGTTGAAAATGCAACTAGTTTTGTAGAAAATAAAACCATTCTCATAAAAATTCAACTACGTTGTTGCAAATTCGTCATTTTGTGTTGATTTAAACTATTTTCGACTTAAAATTGAAATCTTTTTTTTTTGAAATATTAACTATCACATGTTCCGTTTAGCATCATTTTTTTTGTTGAAAAATCAACAACTTAGTTCAAAGTAGAACTTCTTTGTGAAAAATGCATTTTTTTTTCGTTAGCTGGAGATTCATAATTTTAGTTGAAAATTCAACTGATTGTTCGTGAATGACATTTTTTGTTGAAAATTGAACTACTTTCGTAGAAAATGAAACTAGTTATTTGAAAATTCACCTAATTTGTTTGAAATTTGTTTGAAATTTGTTTTTTGGCTTGAGAATTAATTTTTTTATTTGAAAATGTAACTATTCTATATTTTTTAGAAAATTTTTCCTTCGTTAGCTAAAAATTAAACTATTTGTGAGTAAATTAATGTATTTTCTTGTATATTCATCTGCTTGGGTGAAGAATTAATCTTGTGTTTTGAAAATTTATCATTTTTGTTGAAGATTCGAATATTTTGTTCAAAATTCGAGTTTTCAAATTGAAATAAACTGGTTGAAAATTATTTTTTTTTTATAAATTAGTTTTTCAAACTTATAATCGAACGATTCCATTATGAGCTAAAAATTGATTTTTCAGTTGAAAATTCTTCTTTTCCGGTGTACAAGCCAACTGTTTCCCAAAAATTCGAATTTTTAGCTTAAAAACTTAACTAATTCATTGAAAATTCGTCATTTTTGTCTAAAATATGACTTTCCTTCTTATGACTAGCAATATTGAAAGCCCGTTTCATAATCAGCCTTTTCATCAGTAGCTTGCTACTTTTTAAATGAAAAGTTACACAATATGTTTATGACATGGCGTTAAAAATTGTGTCCGCTGACAGAGTATCATATTTTAATGAACTAAATTACTTCCCGCGAAAAGTAACGTATCACAAATTTCTATTAAAAATAGGAAAAAGGATGGAATAGTGCAATTTTCATATATAAAAATTCAAGAAAAAAATTAAATTTCAAACCAAAGAGGTGAATTTTATAAAAATATGCATTTTTCATATGATTTTTTGTGGAAATAGTTTAATTTTCAAACAAGTAGTTGAATATAAACCAAAAATATGAATTTTTAACAGAAAGTTCATTCTCGGCCTACGATTAATTTAATTTCCTACTAAATTGTTAAATTCTCAACCAAACTAGATTAATTTAGACCCACAAATTTGAATTTTTAACCAAAGTGGATAAATTTTCTCACAATAATATTAATTTTCGTCCATAAAAGAAGAATTTTTAACAAAATATATCAATTTTTAACTAGAAAAGATCAATTCTCAATAAAAATATTAACTTTCATCTAAGAATGGAAAAGTTACATTGTTAGCTAAAAACATTAATCATTAACCAAAAAAAGTCATTTTTAACACAATAGTTACAGTTTCAATATAAGAGATGAATTTTCAACAAAAGAGTTCATCCCAAAAGATGATTTTTTAACCTGGAATCTTAGTTATGTTTAAATGGAATAGCTAAATTTTCCAGCAAGAAGATTAACGTTCTATCAAAAATCACGAATTTTCAGCGAAATACATTAATGTTTAACAAAATTATTGAAATTTAAAGTCAAAAAGACGATTTTTCTCTCAAACGGTTACATTTTCAATCGGAAAATATGACTTTCAACAGAAAGATTTATTTTTTACTAAAAAGTTAAATTTTCATAAAAATAGTTTAATTGTTAACAAAATATTCAATTTTCAACCGAATAATTTAATTTTCAACCAAATCGTTGCATCCTCGAACAACACAGATTAATTTAGACATTTATTTTAAGTATTTTTATTCCTAAAGGATGAACTTTCAACCAAGCAGATTAATTTTCGGCCTAAGAAATAAAATTTTTTAACAAAATAGATGAATTTGCAACTGAAAAAGATAAATTTTTAGTACAAAATATTAATTTTCAACTAAAAATGGAATAGTTACATTGCTGGTTGAAAACATTGATTCTCGACCGAAAAACAACAACAAATTCACAACAAAATAGTTACATTTTCAACAAAAGAGATGAATTTTACGCTAATAAAAATGAATCTTAATGAATCTAAGAACGCCGTAAATCCAGGTTACTTGAATCTAGAGTTCAGTGTATTACTTTCCCCACTTGTTCATCAATTATTATTGATGAAAAGTGACTTGACAAGTTTTTCTATCCACCTCGTACTGGTTTCCCCTACACATAAAAAAATGGCAATAATTTTTGCAAGCACATAAAATATTTTCCATGAAGGGGGGCCGGGCCGCGGGTCAAAAATCGTTAAGAAAAGCGTTACATAATATATGGATGACAGGCTAAAATTGTTTTCGATTTTTTCAGAAAAGCTGAACAATGACTCTGGAGACCTGAAAATTTTGAAGAAAACAGAGAAATCAATTTGAGAAGGACGATTAATTGAATTCAGTTTCAATTTTCAAATTTAATTTTGGAGAATTGTCAATTCACGAGATACTCGGCAGGATCTTGTACGAGAGTGACGGATGGAAGCTCGTCGTGACACTTTACTGTTTAGGTAAGATATTTGGCCTCGCAAATATTTGGAGATTGTCTACAGCCCCTAACCACTGCGCACCACTCTATCGACTCTTGTTACTCTTGTTACATTTAATGAATAGCATACTAACGCCAACATCACAAATGTACATACTTCAGAGAATGTTGATGCAAATATGCAAACAGACTGCTGGTAGCAGTACATAAAAACGGCCTCTAAATTATTCTAAATACAGTTCTGAGATTCTATTTTTGTTCTTTTTATTTATTTTTCCCTTCTTCAACCACAATACCAGTATTTGATAATTATTCATAAAAATTAAGATTTTCCAACGGCGAAAATGGTTGTCAGTTTTTCAAAAAAGTTTCCTTGGGACGAAAAATAGATTAAAATATTAACAGTAAACACCGACAATTGAAAGAAGTATTCGAAATCATTTTCAGGTTTGCATTTTCAACTTCAGAATTGATGAAATATAAGAATAATCTTATTTTTAGGTGGCTTATCAACTAGCAATTTTTTTTAAATAAAAACTTTATCAGCAAAATCACATTTTGATACATCATTATAACGGTGGCCCTACGGCAATATGTACTTGAATTTTTTTGAGGTTTGTATTTTGAACTCTTAACAGAAAAAATGGAAACCGCTGATTGTTAACAACTTATATCTTAGGAGATTTTCTGATTAACATATCAGCACAGGAAAGCACTTTAAAATATTATCAGAAAACTACCTAATTAACCGAATGTCTTAAAAAAAAGTTTTGTTCTGCTATTTTTAACCCTTAGCAGCTAGAAAGACTTATTGAAAAATCGACAACCATTCTTGCTAAGAAGAAATCGTTATTTTCGTGATTTATCAAATAGTGTTTAAACATACGTGTTACCAGCATGTCAAAAAAGTCTACAGGGCTCGGAACGGGTTATTTTTTAGTAACTCAGTTACTTTTTTGATCCGTGGCTACTAAAAAGTTACTTATTTCATGAAAAGGTTACTTTTGGTTACATTTTTTGCCCGAAATAACGAAATGAATTAATTCATTGATCGTCTTATTCAAAAACTTGTGAAAAATGTAAAAATTCAAAATGTTCAGTAAATTTGGCATTTTAGAGCCGGAAAAATCAGGGGAAAACAACGGTTGAAGAATCCCCTGTTTTCGTAGAAAATTCAACTGTTTGGTTGACAGATAACTTTTTTTGTCAAAAATCCATATTCACTGGATAAAAATTCAACTGTTTTGTGAAAATTTGTCTTTTTGGCTTAAAAACTCAACAATTTGGTTGAAAAATAATCTATTTTGTTGGAAAATCGTCTATTTAAATGAATTCCACTGTTTTTTATATTAAATTAAAATCTTTTTTGGTTATTGTATCAACTATGAAATTTTTTGTTAACAATTCATCTTCTCTAGTCCGAAAAATTCAACCATTTTGTTGAAAGTTCAACTACTTTCTTAAACATGCATTTTTTTATTGAAAATTCATCATTTTCATTCAAAATTCATTTCTGGTTGAATGTGTAACTACTTTGTTGAAAATCAATTTTTCAAACTGAAAATATAACTATTCCAGTAGAAAATTTAACTACTTTCCTGAAAATCCGTTTTCGTTGTCGCTAAGAGTTAAGAGTTAGATTTTTAACAGAAAATTCTATTTTTGGTTGAAAATGTATCTTTTTTTGGATAAAAACTGAACTATTTGGTTAAAAATAATATCTTCTATTTAGAAATTAAACTAGTTGCTTCAAAATTTATGTACTTTGTGGAAAATTCATTTTCAATTAAAATTCATTCAAATATTCCAATTGAAGATTCATCATTTTAGTTGAAAATTCATCAGTTTGGTTGAACATCAATTTCTTTAAGTGAAAATTTAACTGTTCCATTTTTAGTTCAAAATTGATCTTTTCTAGTTTAAAATTCAACAATTTGGATAAAAATTTGTCTTTCTTAACTGAAAATTCAACTATTTCGTTGAAAATCCACATATTTTTTTAAAAATCTATTTTTTTGTAGAAAATTATCTGTTCCTTTCAAATTCAATCTTATTGTTTAACAATTATTCTTTTTCGGTTAAAAATTCAAGTATTCCAGTTAAATATTTATCATTTTAGATGAAAATTCATCTTTCAGGTTGGAAATAATATCACTTGGTTGAAAGTGAAGCTCTTTTGCTACATTTTTTTTTCGTTGAGGATTAGTCCTTTTAATTGAAGATTAATTTCTTTGGTTGAAACATAAGCCGCTTCATTGAAAACTTGTTTTATTTTTGGGTGTTTTTCGGTTGAAAATTTTTTTTCAGCTGAAAATATAACTATTATTCTAGTCGAATATTCCATAATTTTAGTTAAAAATTCATCTCTTCCATTGAATATTCATTTTTTGACTAGAAATTTAATGATTCAATATTCAGTTGATAAATTATATTTTTTAGTTGAAAATTCATCTTTTTGTGTAGAAATTAGTCTTCTTGGTTAAAAATTCATTTTTTCAAAACAAAAATTCAATTACTCTAGTTAAAGATTCATCATGTCCCTTAAAAATTCATCTTTCTGAATTAAAATTCAACTTTTTTTACTTTTTTGACTTTGATGTTACTTTGTATTTTTGTATCTCATATCAAGCGCGTATTCTGGGTCAGTTATGGATACAAAATTTATTTCTTTGGGTTGATGATTCAGCTACTTCGTTGAAAATTCGTATTTTTTTGGCTGAATTCAACTGTGTTAGATTTCAAATTGAAATCTTCTTTAGTTAGAATAATATCATCTATTATATTTATCGTTGAGATTTTATCTATTTTTGGTGAAAATTCATGTATTTTGGAAAAAGTTAAACTATTTTGTTATAGAAAGTTCAACTTATTTCGTTGAAACATGATGAACATTTTTGTTGAAAGTCCATATTTTCGGTTTGAAAATTCAACTCTTTTGTTGAAAAGTGTTGTTTTTGGTTCGAAAATTCATCTATTTTGTTGAACAAATTTATATAAAGGGTTCAGCTATTTTGTTGAAAATTAGTCAAATTCGTTTTTTTCCATTGGTAGAAAATTCAAATAATTTAGTAGAAAATTCAACTATTTGGGTAAAAATTAAATTTTTGATTGGAAATTTAACTCCTTTGATGAAAATTCGTCTTTTTGTTTTGAAAATGGCAAAAAATTCAAATATTTGGTTAAAAATTAACTTTTTTGTTGGAAATAATATTTTTGCTGTGAAAATTCAACTATTTGATTGAAAATTCATATATTCCGTTAAAAATTTTAATATTTAGGTAGTAAGTCCAAATATTTGGTAGAATAGTAACTTTTTTTCAATTTATCCGTTTCGCTTGAAAATTCAACTCTTCTGTTCAGAAGCGAGTTCAAAAGTGTTATTTTTGATATAAAAATTAATTTCATCCGGTGAAAAAATGTCATCTCTGTCGGTTAAAAAAACAATTTTTTGGTTGAAAAATGTGACTGAAAAATCTTTCTTGGTTGAAAATTTCACTATGTTGTTAAAAAGTTATCTATTTTGTTGTAAATGCAATATTTTTACTCTAAATGTTAGGAATTTAAAGCGAAAGTTAAGATTAGCATAGTACCGTGAAGCTGAGAATAACATTGCTAAAATCAAAGATTTGAACTTAAAATTCGAAATAAAAAATTGTTCTTAATGGTTGATGAAAATAAAGTCAATGAAACAAGCAATTTTGCTGATCCTGGCTGAACAATGCGAAAAAAATCCGTGTACAATCTGATATAATGGGCAGAATATTCCGAATGACATATCTATTACTCAATTTGAATTTTATTCTAATTATATATATATTGCTGTTGACTTCTCGAAATATATTGTGTATTTTTCATTTACTTTAACTAATGCCTAATTCTTTTAAAATTAGGTTTTTAAGAATTATCATTTTAGTCATTTTGATTTTTCAATTATAAAATTGAGCAAGTCAAAAAAGAAACTTTTTATGTAACTTGAAGCTACTGCTTGAAGTTATTCAGTAGTTACAGTTACATGTAACGTAACTGTAACTAGTTACCTTTCGTTATAGCCACCTTCGAAATAAATTCAGCGACTTTTCCTGCTAGAGGATGTTGCTCACATTCATCTTAAAGTAATTTTCGACTTGAAGTAATTTTTTATTTGAAAAGCCTAAACTAATACAAAAAAGCATGAAAAATGATTTTGGTAGCTAGGAAATGTCAGCTTCCTGAAGTGAATCATTCAGAAATGATAAAACAACCCTTAAAATTTGTATAATGACTTTTCTTGCTGGAGGATGTTTGCTACATTTAATTTAAAGTGATTTTTAACCACAATAGTTGACTCGAAAAACCTCCCGTGATCTTGATTTTCATGATATATTGATTTCCTTGTTTGTATGTTTAAATGATATTAAAACAACCCTTGAAATAAATTTAACGGTTTTATCTGCTAGGCTATGTTTTTTACGTTCATTGTGAATTAATAACAGAACCCAAAAGTATAATAAAAAAATTTCCCTTGATTTTGGTTGTTGGAAAATGTCGATTTCCTCGCTTCAATGTATAAGGGAGGTTAAAACAACCCTTAAAATGAATTCCACGACCTTTCCTGCTGAAGGATATTTTTGAAATTCATTGCAAAGTGATTTTCTACCACAGTAATTCAATCGAAAAATTTTCGGTGATTTTTCTTTCTAACAAATGTCGATTTCTTTACTTTGATGTTTAAGGGATGTTAAGACAACTCTCAAAATAAATTTTAACAAAGTTTTTATTTCTTGCTTTAATCTTCAAGGGATTCACAAAACTTTTTTTTTGTGGGTCCGATCTACAAAATATGAGGCATCTAGCCAAATGTAACAAACATCTTTTAAGAATGATAAGTTTTCAATAATAGAGGCATTTTGCAATTAAAATGCATGTAACAATTCGAAGTTTGACAATAGTTTGAGTAAAAACGGTCCATTTTTCTGATAATTTCCTTCTGAAATTATAATCTGCAGATAAAAAATTAGAAAATAATTTAAAAATAAGACACTTGGAAAAATTTTCGTGATTATAAAAAATTTCCAAAAGATTTAAAATTTCCTAAATTTATATTAAAATAAAAGTAAAGCTTAACAAATTTCTCTATGTAAAGTAATATTTTGTGTAAGTTTTCATTTGCGCAATTTTAGATTTGTTAGTCACGAAAATAGTCTATGGAATTAAGTAGTTATTATTTAATCATTTGACCACACGCGTTTTCGGTTCTTTGTGGTCAAGACCGTGACCATTGAACAAGACCACAACAACCCTTCCTAATTCAGTTCGTTCTCGGGTTAAAGGAGACTTAGGGAAAAAACCACAAGTCCTTTTCCAATACCCGAGCTGGTTATTAAATGCCCATTATGACCACAGACATCCCTCCATTAAAGACTATAATACAAGCTACATGAAAAACGACTTGAATATGTAATGTTATATATTATCTCTCTATACTTCTTATTTGATTTTTGTTTGATTTAGTCATATTTTATGATAGCAATTATTACTCCTAGAAGCCTTTATTGATATCTCCTTGAGTTTATTATATTATACACAACATTTAAGATTAAATAAACTTCAGAGTTTTAAATCACTGAAGCCTGGATTCTTGTTCCTTTAAATTCATAAAAATAATACAATTCGAAATCATAAATTTGAACACTTTTTTAAATTTAAAAACCTTGAATTAGAGGATTGAAATTCGCAAACCTTGGAGTTCAAAAGCCTTCGATTCGAAAGCAATTAAATTGCGACGCAAGCAATTTCGAAGTGTTTTAATTTACAACCCTTGTTTGGAGACTTTAGATTGAAAAGGGTTTAAATGCGGAGGCCGTCAATTGGGAAACAGTGTCCAATTTGGCCGATTACACTGTAAATTTTTTGAACCTGAATATCCTGAATATTTTACAACAAAAAAGAAGAAAAATACATATTAAATTTTCGCGAACCGGGATATAATTTTAGGGGTACACTCATAGAATATACAAATATTGGGTTGGATTTTGTAAATATTATGAAGTTGTGTATTTTTAGTCACATACGCGCAGCAAAAAGAAGACATGTGTTTGTAAATTTTGTTTGTCCTTCATACTCCATCATAACTTTCGATAGGATTGAAATATTGGCATGAATTTTTTTAAATATAGGTAATGATAGTGCGAGCAGCATGGAGGTCGTCCATAAATTATGTAAGACATTTTTTCGATTTTTTTGACTCCCACAGTGTAAGATTTCTTAAGATTTCCGTCCACCCCCCTCCCCCTCAGAAATCTAGCGTAAAATTTTTGAGAAGAGAAGAAAATTTATAAAACATGATTTATATATATCACATCATGTATTACATTTTCACAGACTACATATTTTTTATACTGGAATATATCTCAATAATATATCAACAAAAATCAGGAATGAGAGCAAAAGTAAAATTCTGGAATAAGACTCATGTCGCTAAAAATGATCAAAGTTTTGAATTTGAATCATTCAATATTCAATATTGGATATCGTGGTCAATTATGTCTGAGAATTGAGAAAAACGCTAAGAGATTTATTTTTAAAGTGAAGTTTAGACTTTATATTTAATGATTTGAATAAAACATCGTTTATTGATTTACCAAATTGAAAAAAATTTAATTTTTTTAATAAGTGAAAGTTTTTCCATTCTTGTTTTTTATGCGTTTATCGATGTATTTTGATATGCTAATTACGAATAATGATAATTTCTTTCGGCAACATCCATATCTCATTCACATTTGATCCCATTTCCAGTACTTAAAAAAATCACCTGTTCATAGTTGGACATACCCCAATTCGGAATAATCTGCCTCTCATTTATATTTGACCCCATTTCCAGTATTAAAAAAAATTGTTTATAGTTGGTCATATCCTATCTCAGAAAAATTTACCTCTCATTTCTATTTGCTCCCATTTCCAAGAAAAAACACTTGTTTACAATTGGCCATACACCTGTTCATAGTTGACCATACGCCAAACTCGGCAAAATCGTCCTATCAATTATATTTGAACCCATTTGCAGCATAAAAAACCCACTTGCTTATATTTATCTATACTTCAATTCGGAAAAATCTACCTCTGAATTGTATTTGACCCTATTTTTAGTAATAAAAAAGCATCAATTCATACTTGGTCAACTTTAGCTCGTCAAAATGGACCTCTCAATTATATTTGACCCTATTCTCAGTAATTGGAATGGAAACACACACTGGGTCATACCCTAACTCGAAAGAATCTACCTTTCATTTACATTTGACCCTATTTCCAGTATTAAATTTTTTTTGCATAGTTGGCCATACCCTATTTCGGAAAAATCCACCTCTCATGTATACTTGACCCCATTTCCAGTATGAAAGAAAAACCACTTGATTACAGTTGGCAATACCCCAAATCGAGGAAATATCTCATTTATATTTCACTCAATTTCCAGTAAAAAACACCAATTTCTATTTGAGCATACCCCAAGCTCGGAAAAATCTTCCTATCAATCATATTTGAACTCATTTGCAGTATACAAAATCCACTTGTTTATATTCATCCATACTCTCACTCGAAAAGATCGACCTCTAATTTATATTTGAACCTATTTCTAGTATTAGAAAAACACTTTTTCATACTTGGCTATACCCTAACTCGACAAACCTACCTTTCAATTTTATTTGACCCCATTTCCAGTATTTAAAAGAAAAATTCCCGTTTATACTGGGTCATAACCCTAACTCGGAAAAATCTACCTCTCATTCATATGTGAACCCTTTTGCAGTATTAAAAAAAATTGTTTATAGCTGGTCAATTGGTCATACCTCATACCAGTATAAAAAAAATTGTTTATATTCGGCCATAACCCAAATCGGGGAAATCTATGTCTCATTTATATTTACTTAGCCATATCCTCACTGGGCAAAATCTACCTCCCAATTATATTTGAAGCCGTTTCCAGCATTTGATTATTATCTACGCATAATTCAAGAATATAATCTTGGAAATCATGAAAAGGTAATAAGGAAAAATCAATCAGCTTATTCAGGAGTCTTACTTTTTTATGTTAGATGTTTATAAAATTATAAGGAAGAATAAAAAAGAGAAAAATCATATCTTCATATACGTAAATTTTGAAAATAAAATATGAAATAAAAGATGGTGGGAGGGTATTGGGAGTGGATATAATTGATTTATTGTATACGTAGATTATATACATTATAAACAGTAGGCAGGGCCGCATTTAGTAGAGGGGCCAGCATGGCCATGACCTTTTTTTATTTTTTTATATTTTTTATTAATAAATCAGTCCCTGGTCAACGCTTAAGGGCCCCCACAACCCTAAATACGGCCCTGACAGCAGGAAACATAAATATAACACTATCAAATACATTAATTGAATTTCTCTGATTTCCTTTTTATTATTTTTAAAATTGTATCCTGGAACGTATGCAGATATTATTTCATTACAAGATTACCTTATTCAGTTCAGTAAATTAAATAATGGCCATTTTTGGCCATTCTTGTACATTCTTGTTTCCTGCCTTAGAGTTGCTGGTATATTCGACATTTTTCGTTTAAATTTTTTAAAAATATATCGAATTATTTTTAGAAAACAAAGTTAGCCGATTTTTTGATTTTTAGTCGGAGTAAAATAGTACTCTCTGAATCTGAATTAGTAGAAAACTACTAATTGGTAGTAGTTTTCTACTAATTCAAATAGTGCCAATTCGTTTACTGGTAATTAGTAAGAATCTAATAATTCAATGAGTAAGAATAACTGACTGGTATTGCTGGTTACTATTTCAAAGGATAGTTGAAAGTAAATTTAAAAACTGATTTTTCAGCGAAGAGAATTTTATTGAAATATAGTAATGAATTATTGAAGTCGGACTAGGTCCAATAAAAAAAAACAAGTTAGTTCAATCCGAATTGAAACCATGTTATAACAATAATTAAGACTAGAATATTAATAATCTTTAAAGGTTTTACAAGGCATAGCTGGAAAAACATTCTCTGACAATTTCAAGTTCTATCCAGATATCTAAGTTTTTTTTCAGATATAATTTTTCATAGTACGGAGCCATTCAAATATTTCTCATTTTTTTTTAAATCGACTCGGAATAAGTCCACAGTTTCGCGATTTTATTATCATTTTCTTCAGTTCCTGGGGATTCAGTTAATATTTTCAATTTAGAAATCTTTAACAAATTACATTACAAGTATATTGCACCATTAAATAATCAAATAATACTAAAAACATAATTAATCATTTCTTGAATTTGTCTCTAAAGTCTATGAATTTGAATAATAATTCAAACAAATTTTTAGTTGATAGTTGATAGTTGAATTTTGAACTAAAATGATCAGTTTTCGACCAAAAATGGAATAGTTAAATTTTCACTTAACAAATTAATTTTTCAGAAAAAAAATGTTTAAACTATGTTGATGAATCTTTCACTGAAATAGATGAATTTTTAGAAGAAAATATGAATTTAAAAAAAAAAAAAGGGAAGCTTTTAACGAAGCATATTTTTATCTTCAACAAAAAAGATGAAATTCCAATTAAAATGATGAATATTTAAATTTTCCACCAAAAAGATAAAGTTTCGAGAAATAAGATTGATAATTTGAAATATAAAGAATAATTTTCTACAAAAAAAATACATCTTTCAAAGAAAATAGAAGAAATCTTAACCCGAAAAGACAAACTTTCAATCAAATAGTTGAATTTTCAGTTTAAAAAATTAATTTTCCAGAAAAAAACGAATTTCTGCCAAAGTGGTGAATTTTCAACTAAAATAATGAACTATTGACTGAAATAGTTGAATTTTCAACTAAAATAATGAACTATTGACTAAAATAGTTGAATTTTCAATTAAAAATGCTCATTTTTCAACCTAAAATTGAATGGTTCAATTTCAAATTTTGTATTATGTTACTAAAGAAATGCATTTTTAGCTAAAATGTTGGAATATTCGACTGGAATAATTACATTTTCAGTTTGAAAAAAGAAATAATAATTTTCTTTTAAAATGAAAACGAATTTAAAATAGCTCACTTTTCAACCAAAGAGATAAATTTTTAATCAAAATGATGAATCTTGAACAAAACCAAAATTAATTTTCAACAAAAGAGTTAAGCTTTTAACTCAGTGATTAAATTTTGTATTCCAAAAAAGATGAATTCTGAACGAAAAATGTAGTAATTGATATTCCAAAAAAATATTAATTTTTCAATCAGAAACAGTTGAATTAAAAAAAAACTACTTTTCAACACGAGTTGAATTTTCAACATAAAAAGATTTTTCAGGCACGGGAGACAAAAAATTGCAAACAAGCTGTTGATTTTTCAAGCAAGAAGATGAATATTTGAATTTTGTAGTAAAAATGATCAATTTTCGAACAAAAATATAATAGTTAAATTTTCATTTACAAAAATTAAATAAACTAAATTAAAATTTTTGCGCTTCAATGTATGTAGATACTTTTATTTCAACTTATCGGCACTTCAACAATTATGCGCTTCAAAAAAGGCTTTTTTGAAGATAGAAGAGTTTTAGATTCTGTTCAAAATTTAGGTTTAATAATAATTTTCGTAACTTAGGAAAAATATATCTGATGATTATAAGTTCTGCCTCAAAAGTGTAAGTTTAAAAATGAAAAAGTCCTTACAATCTTCTCTAAAACAACCTCTTTATTCGTAGCAATAATTAAATGAAAATTTTTAACCCAGAAATTCGACTTAGAAGTTGTAAAATAATTTTAAAAAATTTTAACGTTAAAAAATTTTAACATTAACCTTTTTTAATTAAAACACAAAAACCAGCAGAATGTATTTAACAAATTATGTTTCCTTAGCAATTCATTGCTACTTATTAAATTAGTAAGTTGGAACTACTAAGCAGATTAGTAGAATACCCTTACTCATTTATTTAGTAACATAAATCTTACCATTTTATTTAGTAAAAAGTGATAAAATTACTAATTAAACAGTCAGATACAATGCTACTAATTGAAGTAGTAAAATTTCTACTAATACAGATTTAGAGAGTAGTAAATTTATCAAAGTGTGTCTGATTTTAGGGGCTACACCTTACTAATTCTTTAAACCTATATGAATTGTGGTTCAATAAATGTCTCACCCCCTAAAATTTATTACAAATTAACCAGGAACTACTTCAAAAAACTTCAATCGAAAACAAATCAAATCAACCTCGTCCAATCCTCGCTTTTCAATATCGAAGCCCAGCTCACACTTTGTTTCCAAAAACTCCCCCTGACCGTCCGAAAGGAAATAATATCGTCGATTCGGTTCCTGCCGGGTTTGAAACGTGGATCCGGAATGTGGCAATGACACCCGTCAGAGGCGCGAGGTGTAAACCGAAATTGTGATATCGTTTTTCATTCCGTTGGTCATGCCGTACCCCCTTTCCCCAGCGGGGGCAGATTTTCCAATCCACCCCCGAATTCGCCATTTCCGCAGGTCGGTCGATCCCTCGAGCGCAAATGCAAGCACGAAAGTAAACGCAACACTTTGATCGTGGCTCAAAGCGAAAAGCGACACAGGTATTTTGTCATAGCGGTATAGCTTGATATGCACATGTGTGTGTGTATTTATGTGCCGATCTCTGTTGGGAGTGCACGCACGTATGAGCACAATGTGCGTTATCTGTGCCTACACGGCCGAACTGGCATGTGAGGGGTGTTTCTGGTCGCCCGATGTATGGACAGTTATAATGTATGGCCTAGTCAGGTTCGACATGGTCTACTAGGGGGTTCAGTTGACAAATCATTAACTATGCATCGAACTGGCCAGCAAATACTCGTTACTAGTGCCTCGCCCGTTGTGGTCCACCCTGGCCCACCCCCTGCTTTCCGGCGAGGGCCGCCGGCTTTTCCGTCCTTCGAACCACCCCTTTCTTTCGGTTCTCGGTTCTGGGGATCAACCACCCCTAAATATATCAGCAACCATTATGCAACATCATAACATGTAACATTGGCTCATAGCTTCGAGCCCGTGGAAACCTTGGATATTTTATGAGTCAAGGTTCGCTGTTCCCGTTTAATCGCTGAAAATTAATTTGTCCACGCAGGCACTTTTTAGCCCCACTATTTATCGAATAGAAAATTTGTAAGTGAGTTTTATGAGCATGTGCTCTATTGTAACGGTGCAGAATTGAATAAATTTCCATTTTAAAAATTGGAAATCGTATGAACATTGTGGGCTGAAAATTGATTTGTCCACAGACACTTTTTTTGTCTCACTGCACTGCCTGTTGAGCAGCGGTCTTTGAAGTGAATTTTTGAAAAATGTGGTCCATTGTAACGATGTGGATTTTAATGAACTTTCATTATTAAAAAAACTTGCAAATCATATCCACAGGCGCAGTGGAAATAATGACAAATATTGACCAATTCGGACGCAAAAAATTACTGATAACATTATTCTGAGATTTGTCAAACTCGATTTTTGGATAAAAAAAAATGTTTATTTATGAAAAAATATGACAAAAAAGTGGCCATTTTTTTATTCGACATTCCCCGTGCTCGTTATTAATAGGAAAATTTTTGCAAAATCATATACGTTTCATAGAGATTCATTTGAATGGAAACAATATTATAAATTTCTTCTAATATAATTTTTTCAATCTTAGTCATTTGAATTGGGAAGTCCACGATAATTTCGTCAACAATCATATTTAACTTATAAATGGTATGTATTCTTCGGAAAAATTCTATAAAAAAATGCATTATTAAGGCATTTGTCGAATTTTTTTTCTCAATATCAGTCCTTTTAGTTTCAGTTTCTTATTAATTTTGTTATTTTTAAAATTTTGTTCTTTTAATTAATTAATTATTCATGTATTTATTCATGTATTTATTCATGTATTTATTCATGTATTCAAATAATTAATTCATTATTTTTTAATTTCGTAATTTTATGAAACTTTAATTTGCGCCCGAGATCTGCATTAGTCGCCTCTTTAGAAAAAAAGCATCTAATCCAAAAAAAGTATATCGTAGACAAAATTCGAAGAAGGTGATTCTGCTCGATCCTGATGCTACAGCCTTATTCACAATGAAATAATAAGAGACTGAAATTAAAAGGACTGATATTAAAAAAATGTATTTGTTGTTGTTGACATATGCCCTAATAATGCATTTTTTAAATAAAATTTGTTTAAAATATCAGACAATTTATCAACTAATTATGAATGTTGATGAAATTATCATGCAGTTAAAAAAGGACTGACATTGATAAAAAAACGAATTTTATTGTAGTCAAATGCTCCAATAATGCATTTGTTTATTAAATTTCTTTAAAAATCATACAATTTCTCAACTAATTTTGAATGTTGCTGAAATTGTCATGAAATTTCCAATTAGATGGACTGACTTTGAAAAAAAAAAACGAATTTTCGTGTCGGAAAATACCCAAATAATGCATTTGTTTATTGAAAAATGTTTACGTCAAAATCGGTCAAGATTTGTTGGCTGTAAGTTATTTATAATAAAAAATGTCATTTTTTCCCACAGTGGGGCAAAAAAAGTGCCTGAAGACGAATGAATTTTCAGCCCACAATTTTCATACAATTTGCAATTTTTTAAATGAAAGTTTGTTAAATTCCACATCGTTACATTGGAGAACATTTTTCAAAAATTTATTTAAAAATTTGCTGTATAATAAACATTGGGGCAAAAAAAGTGTCTGTGAACAAAATTAATTTTTAGCTCTCAATTTTCATATGATTTACAATTTTTTTAATGAAAGTTTGTTGAATTACACATCGTTACAATGGAGCAC
>CAKNXH010000243.1:766421-823702 GCA_932178445.1 Andricus quercusramuli
AATATATTAATAAGACCCTAATGCCAATACAAAGATTCTTCTTCACACTGTTTTATTGATTTCAATAATTTCAAGGGATTTCCAAGTATATTAAAGATTTTGTGACATTTTTCAAAATTCCAAGGAATTTTCAAGAGCTGTACAAATTTCAAGGGATTTCAAAAGATTTTAAAGGATTTGAAATATTTTAAGGTATTTTAAATAGATTACAATAATTTGAAGTGGATTCAAAAGAATTTCAAATATTTTAGGAAATTTTCAAAGCTTTCAAGGAATTTTCAAGAGCTTCAAAATGTTTCGAGGGGTTTTAAAGGATTTGAAATATTTTAGGGTGTTTTAAAAAATTCCCAGAGATTTTATTAGACAGGGTGGCTAAAAACTTCATTTCAAAAATTCCCTGAATTTTTCCTGATTTTCCCTGACACACGAAATGAAACATTTACAGATTCAAGTTTCAAATTTATTTATTCCAGGCAGAAAAAAAAGACTTTTCTACCATGAAAGAAGAACTTTCAATCCAAGAGGACGAATTTATAACAAAAAAGTTGAATTTTCGATTAAAAAATATGACTTTTCAACAAAATATTTCAACCAGGAAAAAAAAGAATTCTCAAGGAAATAGTACAGTTTTAAACCAAAGACTATAATTTTCACTAAAATGATTTAATTTTCAATAAAATAGTTGCACCTTTAACTACATAGATGAATTTTCAACAAAAAGATGAATTATCTTCAAAAAATGTGATAGATGATATTTCATTTGAAATGGTGAATTTTCTCGAAGTGCCTACTCGTGCCGAAAAAATATGGCTACTTGTACCAAAATTTTGCTTTTAATATCCCCTTAGCCAGCTCTATTTGTACCAAAAAATTCCGGCTATTTTTACAAAAATTTTGGAACCCGTAGCAACGGCCTTCAAGAAAATAGTTGAGTTTTCAGCCAAAGAGATGAATTTTCAACAAAATTATGAATTTTTCAACGATATAGTTGAATTTTTAACAAACATATGAATTCTTAAACAAAATTATAATAGTTAATGCTTCATCAGAAAAAAATGAATTTTCAAGAAAATAGTTTAATTTTCAACTAAGGTTTAGAATTTGAAAAAAAAAAAAATAAAATGTCAATGAAAAAGTTGTATTTTAAACTTATAAAGGTGAATTCTTTTCAAAAAATGCAATAGTTTATATTTCAATCAAAAACAATTAATTTTCTAATAAAGAAGATGAATTTTCAGCAGAAAAGTTAATTTTTAACCAAAAGCGGAATCGGATGAAAGTTTCGGATTATTGTTTTCAATCAATTTTTTAATTCGATCAATTTCAATAAAAATAAATAAAAAAAAGGGGGATGAGGGGAAGTGAAGGAGGGATAGTAGATGAAGTCAGTAGTTAGGTAGGATATCCTTAATTAACATACTTACATTTTTAACCAAAAAGATGAATTTTCAACTGAAATGATGAATCTTAAACTGCACCAGTTAAATTTTCATTTGAAAACATTAATTTTCAACAAAAAAGAAAGTTACATTTTCTTTTTAAAAAAAAAATTAATTTCAAACCAAAGAAAACGGATTTTCAATAAAATATTAAAATTTTCAATCAAGGAAATGAGTTTTTAACTGGAATAGTTAAATTTTCAGTTGAAAAAATTAATTTTGATAAAAAAAACTATAATTTTCATCCAAAGAGATGAATTTTCAACAAAACAATTGAATTTGCAGCCTAATAATGAAATTTTCAACTGAAAAAAAATTGTTAAGAGGAAGCAACTGCAAAAAAAATATTTATAAATAAAAATACCAGTCAAATACATTACTAACAACAACTATATTATATCAGGGTGGCCAGAAGACTTTATTTTGAAAATTCCGCTAGTTTGCCCTGACCCATTTTTCATTTTTCCCGACCATTAATATTCAAAGACTAGAATCTTAATCTTATAACATTTTCAACATATAATCTTTTGTAGAAATTCCTTGACGTTTGCAAGATGTCCAAGATCGCTGACTTTTCCCTGAGTTTCCCTGACCAATAAAATTTATTGACTTTTCCCTGATTGACAGGTTTCCCTGATCTACGGCCACTCTGATCAAATTTCCGAGGATTTCAATGATTTCAAGGGATTTTAAAAGCTGTCAAGATATTTCAATTCATTTTCCAAGATTTCAGGAAATATCAGATTTCATAGAATTTCATGGAATTTCATAATATTGTAATGGATATAAAAGAATATATTCACAAGAAGTAAGGTCTTCGAAAGAAATTTTTGAAATAATATATTGTTAGCCATTCATTTGATTTCATTTGGAATTAACCCTAAATTATTATTAATTCATCCTAAATTCCTTCGAATTCTTCTGAATTTGTTTGAATTCTTTCAAAAAGATTTTACATTAAAAATGTTAGAAGATTAGATTATTGTTCTTCAAATATTAATGGTCAGGGAAAATAAAAAATTAGTCATGGGAAAATCAGGGAAAATGCAAGGAATTTCGAAAATATAGTTGAATGGCCACCCTGCCGCTTATTCCCTCACTCTTTTTTCTTCTTAAACTATTCCTTGAAAACATTACAATAAAAAAATTATGAAAAAATAGCTGTATTTCCAAACATAGTTTCGACCTAGAGTATTTTTTATTCAAAAAGTAAGTCACGTTTTCAATTTTTTTCTGGTAAGTAAATTTTTGAGTATTCAAATTCGAGTATTCTGTTCTAATAAAATGGTCCTATTATTTGGCATTAAAAGGCAATCATGTGACGCTATATGCCAATAACTATATATGGGAATCAGTATAGACCGCTTGTCGCTCGTTCCGCCTATTCATATTTAATTCACTCTGCACGTCAGTGGTACGTCAAGGGGTAGTTATACGGTTGTTCTGTCGATTGTGGGGCTCAGCCTTGGGCAATGGGGTTATTATACTGCATTTTCACGGGACGGGGGTGGTTAATGCTTACCTCATTGTCGACGCATCATCGTCTATAATTCGCTTAAACGGACCGGCGAGCTCCCTTCTTTCGCCGTCATGCTCACTTAGCACGCCAATGTTTTAATTGTGTCAGATGCCATTAGGTTATATATGTCCATCAAAACTTCACATTAAGGAGTCATTTTCACCGCAGACAATTTACAATCTAGCCATTTCCAGGACAAAAATTGTTTCATTTCATACTCTCTCTATCTTGGCGATGACAATGACGATATAATTAGGCTAGAAAATGATTATAGGGACCGGATCAGTTAAGTAAAAATATGAGTTGAAAAAAGCAAGGATAAAATAAAAGCAGAAGAAGAGAAGAAAATGCAAAATGCTTTCGAAGGAAATAAGAAATCATTTCTTTGGTAATTGCGCAAGGACAACAAGAAAGGAAGTAGTAGTACAGTTTTTTTTATTCGAAATCAGGAATAGAAAGGGTCAAATAATATGGGACACGGATGGAGAAGAGACGGTTCTAGGGACCATTACAAGGAATGATTGGAAGATGAAGCTATGTATCGAGATGGAGGAAGTTCCAGATTACTGGAAAAAAGTGATTATCTTCCCAATACACAAACAAAAGAAGATGGAAGCAATTGCAATAATTATAGAGGTATCAGCCTACTAAGTTGATCTGTTGTTGAATTGGAAAAAACGTATGATAAGGTGGATAGAAGTAAGCTTTAGGAAGTCCTGAAATAGTACATATGCCTACGGAGTCAATGGATGCCTCCTAAAAGCAGTAAAAGCAATATACGCAGTTAACAAAACGAGTAAGAGAGTAAAGCAACGATGCGTTGTATCCTTCAATCTATTTATTATAATCATGGATAAGTGTCTCAGAATGGCCCCCTTCTACGAAGAAGGTGTGCATCTCGGCACAGTGAAGGTGCGTGGGTTAGCGTTTGCAGATGATAAGGTTGTTATGGAAGAGTCAATCGAAGGCCTACAGAGAATGTCGAACAAACTGAATAGTAGTATGAAGAACATGAGAGTTAAAATTAACTTGAATAAAACAAAATGTATGCTATTTGAAGGAAAGGGTGAGAAAACTATATACAACATTGCCTTAGACGATGAAAGGATACAAGAAGCTGATAAGTATCGTGCATCTTGCTAGTTTATTTACTACTCACAAATAAACCTAATATTGGAATATATAATTCTCTACTTGCACCCACTGTGCTGTATGCGGTACCTGGACCTACCAATCAAATGTTGAGAATGAAATTAACGTGGTTGGCATGCAATTCCTGCACAATATGTGCGGTAAAACGCTAATGGACAAAGTTAGTAATAAGAGGATTCTCAAAGAATGTGGTCTAGAGAAAACACTAATTAACAATAGTGAAAGAAATCTCTTCAGATGGTTTGAGCAAGTTAAGGGAATGAAAGAAGAACGACTGCCGAAACAAGTATATTCAGATAAAATAAATTGTAGCGTACCCAGAGGCAGACCGAAGAAAGAATAGTGGGAATATGTGAATGAAGTCCTGAATCGGAAAGATATAAAAAGCCACACAAACACAGGAGCTTCCATGAGAAACTATATGGATAGTAATAGGCCCGCGTGGAGAGGTTCACATAGTACCCCACATTATACCGCCTCATACATATCCTTTTCTTATTTCTATCACATGAACTCCTTGATCCCCGACATTATAACGAGGCTAGAAGCGACTGAGTCACGCTTACCCCGAAAGGGATATGGCTTAATGGTATAATAATAAGAAGAAAATACTTCAAGGAAAAAAAGTCGTGCTAATAATAATTTTTAATAATTCAGGAAAAATACAAGTAATTCACTTGCAATCCAAGCTATAAACTTGGGTATGATCCAGGATAATACACTTGTAATCCCGATAATTCGAAGTAATTTAGGTCAGCCAAGTAATTAGCTTGTAAAAGAAAATAAATCTTCTTGGTTGAAATTTGAATTACTTTGATAAAAATTCATTTTTTGATAAGAAATGCATTAATTTAGTTAAAAATTCATCTCTTTGACTGAATGTTAAATATCTTGTTAAAGATTCGTTTTTTTTATAAAAATTAATTTTTTCATTGCAAGTGTAACTATTCCACTTTTAGTTGAAAACTTAGCTTTCACATTTAAAAAGTTAACTATTTGGTTGAAAATGTATGCAATACGTTGGAAATTCGTCTTTTTCGGTAGAAAATTAATCTTTTTGGTTGAAAATTCATGCTTTTGGTTGGAAATTCAAATATTTGATAAAAAAATTAATCTACGTTGTTAAAATTAAACAATTTCGTTGAAAAGTATCCTTTTTAGTTTAAACGACTCATTTAACGTCTTAATAGGCTAATGAAGTTTGAGAAGCAGGGGTAGTGAGGGGTACTGACGTAGGGGAAGGGAATTGAAGGCCGGTTAAGTGAAGTAGAAAAAGGGAAGTAAGGGTGAGAGAAGTGAGGAAAGGCCTTGATAAGCTAATAAAATTAGTAGAAGCAGGGGAAATTAATGAGGGGAAGTAGGGGAATTAGGGGAAGTAAGGGGTGGTGAAGTAGAGAAAGGATGTGAGGGGTGTGACGGGAAGTGGAGGAGGGATAGTGGATGGAGTGAGTAGTAAGTGAGGGGTGGCACAGTAGGGGTGGTGGGGGAAGTAGGCCAAACAAATGTGTAGGGGGAGGGGAAGTAAGTGATGGAGAAATTTGAACGACCTAAGTAACGTCTAAATAGGTTAAGAAACCCTTTTTTGTAGGCGCGCGGCGCCTGTACTTTGGCTAATTTTTTATTCTTTAAAAAGGAATAGAAAAGCATTTCAAATCACAGAACATTTCTGAGTTTTATTGATTTAATTCACATTTGAGGGTAAAAAAGGAAGAGTCTGGAAAAATGGGCGAAAAGGGCCCATAAAATGTCCATAAAAAGGGACGCAAGCAGAGAAACAAGGAAAGGATAGTGAAGTCTGCCAGTTGTAACATTCAATTATAGATTGGTAATTTGATTTCAGTTTTAATAGAAAAAAAGTTCGAAACTTTTTAGGAATAGGGCTGCAGTTGTCAAGATTCACATAGTTTCAATTGAAATCTATTAGAGGTGGAATTAACTTTAAAGAACCTCAGTTCAACTTTACCTGAAAGTCATTGACTTCGTCAAAATATATCCTATCATCCTTATCTTTGTTCAAATAACTGCACCAAACTGCAATGGTATTAGAGTCACGTAAGTCGAAGTAACATGATTTATATCTATAGGTATGTCTCCAGGCACAAAGGAGGACGAGATGTTTGGGGGTGGAAAATGGAGGGGAGGCACCTACACTCTTATGCGTCTACTCCTACTATTTCTACCACCCCCAAGCTCCGGAAGAGGGCGAGAGCTTTGCAGGCCCCCGTGGGCTTGTTTGACTTTACTTGCAGCTATGTAATTGAATATTATACCAGCCCGCGGAGCTGAAAAGGGTTCAAAACTCTTACTACGAAAGCGAAAGGACGACAAGAGATTTTCGGTGGATGATGGAAATCTAGGTAGTCAGAAAATCCACTCATTGTTAGAGCTGTTTGCATAGTTTTTATTTAGAAAGCTATATAAACATTTATCGTATTAAATATTATATTGTCTACAGAAATGGTCTATTATAGGAAGCTATCATTCTTGTTAGAATTCCATTAGATGAATCAAGAAAGGGTAAATTAGTCGTGGTTATGGGTTTAAAAAACAAAAGAGATACAGTTATTAACGGCCTCTTACAGACTTCATGAAATGCTCTCAAAACTCAAAACTCTACACTTCCAAATCTGTACTCTCAGCTCTACACTCCCAACTCTACACGCCCAACTCTACACTCCAAACTCTAGAATCCCAAGTCTGCACTCCCAACTCTACACTCCCAACTCCATACTCCTAACTCCCTACTCCTAACTCCTTACTCCCGATTCCTGATTCACAAGTTACAGCTCACAGTTTAGGGAACTCAGGGAACGGAAGGGAGCGGAGCTAGGGGAAGTTGGGGGAAATGTGAAGGAAGTGAGGAGAGGAGTAGGAAAAGGGAAGTAGGGGAATGTAGGGAAAGTAGACGAAAGAAGGGAGAGTAGGCGAGCAAAATTTGAGGGAGGGAAGTGAGGAGAGGAGAATCGTGGGGATGGGAGGGGAGAAGTAGTGAGGGGGAGTAGGGAAAGTGTCTTGATGGAAAGTAGAATAAGTGAGGGTGGGGAGGAGTAGCAGAGAAGTGAGAGTCAGTAAGGGTGAGGAAGTGAAGGGAGAAAGTAAGGGGAGCTATTTTAAGGAAAGGGATGAAAGGAGGGGTAGTGAGAGAAGGGTAATTGTGAGAGGGAAGGTGAAGTAGGCAAAAGACATAGAGATTATATATTTTACAGCTTTTCATTTAGCTATTTCAAATCTACTGTAAGCATTGCAAAAAATAAAGGTGCTAAATCAACAGAAGTAAGCCACACACTACTGAATATTCACCACCGTTCTCAATCTTATACACATGTCCAGAAGAATATGTGCATGTTCAAATTTTCAAAATGGATCTGAATTAAAAATAGTAAAATTCAATTTTCCGAATTTAATAAATCACCTACTAAATTTCAAAATCTTAAATCTTCAACATTGTAACATCGAAGAGTAAGAGATGGTGGCTATAATATTGAGTCTCCAGAAGAAAGGCTGTCTTTGAAGCATCTTATGGTAAAGGACTGAGGAGTTAAGATGGAGTAGCGGTAGAGGATGGGGGTAGTTCTCAGTGAAAGGGGTAGACGGCAAAAGCCTCCCTTTGAAGTAAACTGTTTAGAAGATGAATTCGGGCGTTCTCTGTCAGAAGGGAGGTTGTGTCAGTCGTTTCTAGAAGTAAAAGATGCAGGAGCTATGAGACGCTAAAAGTTTATTAATTACCAGAAATGAAATGAGGGTCCCTCACAGAAAATATGGAGACTGAAAATGCAAAGCATGGAAAGATCAAGACTAGAATTGAGAACATAAACACAGACGTCACACTCTTTCCCTTATTCCATTCTTTTCCCCTTTTTTGAAGAATTCCCCCGTTTCTCTTGTTTTTCACAAAATTCTCTTATTTATTAACTACTCTCTTATTAACTCTCTCGAAAAAGTCTCTTGTGGTTGAAAATTCTACTATTTGGTTGAAGACTGATGAATTTTGTTGAAAATTCCGTTTTTAGGTTGAAAATTTAATATTTTAACTGAAAATTTAACTGTTCTATTATTGGTTGGAACTTCACGTATTTTCTTGTACATTTGGTTTTTTTGGTAGAAAATTAATCTTCTTGTTTGAAAATTTAACTAATTTGTTAAACACTGATTTCATTTGTTAAAGATCCATTTTTTTCTTGGAAATTTAACTGCTTTGTTGAAAATTCTTATTTTTGTTTCCATTCAGCTCTTTTTTAAATTAAAATTACAGTTAAATTCGATTTGAAAAATAATCTCTTCTGGTTGAAAATTCAAGTGCTTGATTGAAGGTTGAATTTTTTGGTTGAAAATTCATTTTTTTCAAGATTCATCATTTTAGTTGAAAATTCAACTATTTTTTCTAGAAAATTTAACTTGTTTGTTGATCATTCGTTCGTTTCGATAAGATATTCGTCTTTTGCATTGAAAATTCAACTATGTTCTAAAAAAATCGTCTTTTTTCCTTGAAAATTATACGATTTGTTTGAAAATGCAACTGTTGATTGTTGATTAACAATTCATCTTTGCAATTCGAAAATTCAACTGTGTTCTTACACATTCAGCCAATTTAGTAAAAATTCTATTATTTTATTGAAAATTCAATAATTCAGTAAGAAAGACATCTTTTTGGTTAAAAATTCAACTGTTTTGTTGAAAATTTGTCTTTTTCGATTGAAAAAAATATTTTCTGGATTGAAAATTCTTCTTTTATTTGTAGAAAATTTCTTGAATTTCCTTTTTTTTAAATTCAGCTATTTGGTTAGAAATTCATCTTTGTATGTTGAAAATTCAACTATGTTGGTTGCACATTCAACTCTCTTTTATAAAAAAATTAGTTTTTTTTTCTATGAAGATTCATCATTTTAGTTAAAAATTCATTTTTTTGGTTGAAAATTCATCTACTTACGTAGAAAATTGAACTATTTATTAGAAAATTAAACTATTTTCTTAGAAATTCTTTTTTTTTCGTTTGTTACAAATTATTTTTTCATCTGAAAATGTAGCTATTCCATTTTTGGTTGAAAATTTTTCCTTTATAACATAAAAATTCAATTATTGGCTAGAAAACTTATGTATTTTGTTAAAAATTCATCTATTTGGGCAGAAAATTAATCTTGTTTGTCCAAAATTCATCATTTTGGTTAAGGATCAACCTATTTAATTAAAAAATCGTCTTTTTTAGTTTGATTCAACTGGCTGAAAATTCGTTTTTTCGTTGTTGAAAATCAGTTTTCTAACTTAAAATTTAACGAGTACAATTTTAGTTGAGTATCGATCTTTTTCAGTTAAAAATTCAACTTTTTACCGAAAATTCATCTTTCTTTGATTGAAAATTAAATTTCTGGTGAAAAATTATTTTTTTCCGGATTTAAAAGTGTACTGTTTTTTAAAACAGTTCTAATTTTTGAGTTGGAAAAGTATCTATTTTCTTGAAAATTCGTCCATTTGAGTAGAAAATTAATCTTGTTTATCAAAAATTCACCTATTTGGTTGAGGATTGAACTGTTTTTTTTAATTCATCTTTCAAGTTAAATTTAACTGGTTGATCATTGTTTGATTTTCAAATTTGTTTTTTCAACTCGGATTTCAACTATTCTTCTTTTAGTTAAAAACTTATATTTTTTAGTTGAAAATTCAAGCATTTGTTTCAAAATGCATGTATTTTGTTGAAAATTCGTCTTTTGGTAGAAAATTACTCTTCTTGGTTGCGAATTCATCTTTGTAGGTTAAAAGTTCAGCTATTAGTTAAAAAATTCAACAATTTTATTGAACCTTCAATTATTTTGTTGGAAATGCAACTGTATTGTTGGAGTCATATTTTTTTAGTTGAAAATTAAACTATTTTGTTCGAAAGTCGTCCTTTAGATTTAAAATTCATCTTTTAGGGTGAAAAAGTAATCTTTCTTGGTTGAACATACATCTCTCTTGGCTGAAAATGAACTTTTTTGTCAGATTCAACTTTCTTGTAAGAAATTTGTCTTTTTGTCATGAAAATTAGTATCGAGACTTATTTAAATTTTATTTTTGGATCAGAAAAGTGTGGTGCAAAACCTTTGCTACCCCCTCCTATGTGAAACTTTGTGAATTTAGAGCAGACATCCTTCCCCTCCCCTTATAGTGTAAACTGTAAAGTAATATGTAAACGCTCCCTCAGAGCTTGAACTCTTTTATTTCTTGGGTAAAAAATTGGAATATCAAATTCTGTGAGTAATGCTTTCCTAGCTATTCTGTGACAAATTTTAGTTTCCCAGAAGCGGGAAATTTCTCTGAAAGAATTAGAGGCATGAGTACTCGAAATAACGGTCAAGATGGACGATAAGGGAATAAAGTATAAGTCTATAAGGGTTATGCGACATGTAATTATGAATTGAAGCCACGCGCTTCAGACTTGATATACGGCGCGTAATAAACGTTTAGGGCGTTTGACCCTCTTTTTACCCACAGACGTCCACGTGACCGGAAACTAAACGCCGGACATCGAAAGCTCATCGCGCTTTAAAAACTTTCTGTAATGAGTGTGCGCAATAATTAGTTTCAAATTACGTCAAGTTCGTCTTGTTTATTATACATTTATTATTCATCGTGAGAACGAGTATCGAGTACAAGAATCCTCGGGCTGTGTTGTTGTTTTAGCTGTAAATATGATTGATTTATGATTATCATTCTGAATAATATAGTATTCTACTTTACAGAGGGCGGTGGAATATTTTTCACACGGATCCCTGCTCTTTCGTTAGCTTTCTTGTTTTATATTTGTAATGACTGCTTCATAATTATCAACTGAATAATTGAAATGTTTGATCCTTAATATCAGAGCTTCAAATTTGATATTTTCAAGTTACGAAAAATAATATTTTGGGGTATTTTATAGATTACATAACACTTTTGGGGGGAAGGGTGGGTTCAAGATCTGTCCTGTTATGATGGGAGAGGAGCGACCTGTCGAAAAATATTACATAATATTTTTTCAATGCAATAATTAAAAAAAACTATAATAAAATACAATGGTCTATCTCTTAACATTGGAGCTCCTTTAACTCTACTTACTTATCGCGTACTTTTGTATCTTGATTTTCTTTCTGGCGCCCGGTTTGACAGTTTTTAGTGTCAGTTTGACATCCTGTTCAATTTTCTTTTGACTTGAGCTGTTTCGATGAAATGGAAATTCTTTAGTTCGAATTTTAATATCTAGATCGCATTATGTTAGATTCACTAATCATAACTTATCATATTAGATCTGAATTGTTACTGTTTAAAATTGAAGAGTTCTAAAATTTAAAAATTCATAATAAAAATTAGGCAAGTTTGAAGTTTGATGAATAAAAAGTCTGTAAAAATAAATAAAAAATATAGTTATCTGACATTGTGATAATTTCTAGTTAGATGCAGGATTGAAGAAGTTTTTTCAAAAAAAGGAACTAATTGCACCTAAAGTTACTTCGTAAGAATAGTCACAATTGAAGAATTTTCAATTGGAAATCTATGAAACTGAATAAATTTAAATCTTCAAAATTGAAGTACATATACCAAAAAAACTTCCGAATATACATACTTTTAACTACAAATATTCCAGATTGATGTATTTTTTGAAATTATTAATCTCAAAAATTGATGACTTTTAAATTGAAAATCGTTAAAATTGAAGAATTTCCAATGGTAAATCTTCAAAATTGAACTGTTACAAAAAAGCATTAAAATTATATACTTTGAATGATAAATGTTTACAATAGAAGTCTTTTTAGTTTAAAAAATTTACAATTAAGAAATATAGTCGTTTTAAGATTCAAATTAAAAACTCTATAATCTGGAAGATTCGCGTTCGAAATTTCTTCAACTTGGAAGATTTAGAATTGGAAACTTGACTTTAGTTCTTCAAAATCATAGAAATTTAAGAATTTGAATTGCTACTTCTTCAAAATTGAAAGGTTCTTCAGTTTTTCTACTTCGGAAAAGTAAAAATTTCTTGTGAAATTTTGAAAATTAAATTTTTTCATTCATTTTTGAGTATTAAAATTTTGTCTATAAGTTTTATTCGAATGGAAAAAATACACCACTATTTATTTGGACGTGAACTAATTTTTTGATTCAGTCACTACAGAATAGACAAAAATTCAAAATTAGCATGATTACGAAATCAATTCACATTTAGGTCCCAGCTTTACCATTTTTTTAAATTCATTTATTCCCTGTTTTCAAGAAGTAAACCCTTTTTCCACTTCTTCTCGTATTTTCACTAAAATTTTTTTTGTTGAAGATTCAACTATTTGATTGAAAAATTAAATATTTTTATTTTTAGGAAATGTATTCTTAGAGAATAATCTTTCGGGTTGAATATTGAATATTTTTAATTGAAAATTGATATTTCCTAGTTGAAAATTCATGTATTTTGTCCAAAATTCATCTCTTTAGTCGAAAGTTATTCTTCCTGGTTGAAAATTCTTCCTTTTTGGTTAAAAATGCAACTGTTTAGTTGTAAATTAATCTGCCTTGATTGAGGATTCAACTGTTTTGTTGAAAATTTGTATTCTTTCGTTGAATTCAACAATTTTTTATTTTAAATAGAATCTTCTTCAATTCAAATATCAGCTATTACCTGTTTTGTTGCAAATTCATCTATTTTGGTTGAAAAATTAAATACTTTAAAGTTCAATTAGTTGGTTTAAAGTTATATCAACTGTTTGAAAATTCCTTTTTTTTGTTCAAGGATTCATATCCTGTTGAAAAACCCCAAAAAATGGGAGGGGGGGGGGTGGGTTGGTAGAGGGAATGAATCAGTCGTCCCGACAATTCGGGACGAATAGTTAAGCTTATGAAAAATTGGAAATTTAATTTTTTTTCTTGTTAAAAATTAATTTTTTTTTTCATCTGAAAATTGCGCTATTCCATTTCATCTCTTCCAAGTTAAAAATCCAACTATTTGTTAGAAAATTCATGTATTTTGTTGAACCTTAACATTTTTGGTCAGAAAATTAATCTTGTTGGTTGAAAATTCATATTCTTGGTTGAGGATTCAATTATTTGGTCACGAATTCGTTTTTTTTATTGAATTCAACTGATTGAAAATTGGTTTTTCTAAAATGGAAAATAATTTTTTGAACTGAAAATTTAACTATTCATTTTCCAGTAAAAAAGTTATTTTTTCAAGTGGAAAATTCAACTATTATGTGTAATATTAATGTTTCTTGATTAAAAATTCATCTATATGGTTAAAAATAAAACTATTTTATTGAAAATTTCACTTCTTGTGTTAACAATTCAATTGTTTTTGGTTGAATTTTGTTTTGCTTTTTATTTGTTTAGATATTCGATTATTTGGTTGAAAATGCATTTGTTTGTTAATGCAACTGTTCAGTTAGAAATTAATTTTTTGTTTTGAAAATTGAACTATTTTATTGAAAATGCAATATATTCTGACTTAAACTTTTAGGAATTTAAAGTGTTTCATATTAAATTCAATATCGCAGTAACATGAATTTGATTTAAAAGACTGTATTTCCCTTTTATTCCCCTATTTTCGTGAAAAATGGGCCTATTTCCAATGTTTTGAGAAAAATGTCGGGCTACGTCAATTGTCGGTGGAAGGGGACGGGGGTAAGGTGAAACTACTGTCGTCAAGCCCCCCCACCCCATTTTTTAACCCCCCGTTAAAAAAAAATTGGTAACACAGTTTATGGACGACCCTTTACTTGGAGTTATTTTTCTCAAATTGGGAAAAGTTATGTAACAATGATGGGAGGAGTGGGGGCATGACCTGTTATTTCGACAGCGTTAGAAGGGGGTGAGAAGGTCATAAAATCGTCCAAAAAAAGCGTAACGTAATATATGAACGACCCCTTCTGATTGGTTCAAAAGTTAAATAATTATTTTAATATTGATGAAATCTTTAAATTGCAGGGTCAGATATTTGTCTGTAAAGTTTCTGGTATACATTTTCGAGTTTTCGTTAGAGGAAAGTTGTGGGAAAGGGGACATACATGTTTGATCAGCAGAAGTCAATGAAACTGGGCAGATACTCGGATAGTGGAGTAAAGTGGTTCTTCGAAAGATTCGACGTCTCAGTCTCCAAGGAGATATCCAGTGGAGGGTGTATCGCTTGGAAGTAAATGAAAGGAGTGCTCTGGTACTTTTTTTGGTAGATTTAAGTGAACCTTCGAGTAGACTGTAGAGTAAAAGTAGAGAGTAGATAGTAGGAAAAAAAGGAAGAGGAAGGATAGCAAGCACCTATTCGTCCGCTCATTCACTTACTCACTCTCCTCTCACTTCTATTCTCTCCTCTCTCTGTGTGCTTTTAATTTACCGGGCGGCAGGCAAATGTTTGCGCCACTCCCCCTTGATCGTACAACCTATCTCTACCCTCTCGTCTCTCTCTCTCTCTCACCCTCACTTCGCCATCCCTTGCCATGGCCATTTTCAACCCCCCCGAATCACCTACCCCCTTTGGTTCCCAGCAACGAACTGATGAATATACCTATTGACTGACTCTGACCATCGCATAGATCATAACCCTCGTCATAACCGGTACCACCGTCGATAATCTATCCTAATACATAGTCGAAGTCGCTTACCGAGGAATCATGTTCGTTAAAAAAAAGTCATCTGAAGAGAGAATGATAAAAGCCAACCTTTTATCGAATCCGGGACTAATCCACTTTAGTGAAGTGCAATTTTTTTATTATCTTTACTTATATCGATAAAAATAATTTGATCAAGGATAATATAGAAGTATTTGCTTTTATTATATGAATGCATTTTTTAGAGTTCGATAAACATTGGAAGAAGTATCTGGATAAAAAAACAACAAATTCCTCATGGGGAAAAAACTTTTGTAGGAAAAACTTACACAGGATATACTTCTGAGAAATTGCAGATGATCTTTCACCTACTAGATCTAGATTCAAATAACCCTAGGATTTCGCACAGGGAACATTATACGTATATACGTAAACCTTACGAATCATTTTTAATTTATTTGATTTGATTGATTTAGTGGTGAAATGAATTACTTTCTATCTCTCTACCTCCCTCACCCGACTCTTTCCTTCCCCATACACATCCTTGACCATCCATACCCATTTACGCCTTACCCCCTTCGCAACTTTCTCCGTCCCTTCCCACATGGCCCCCTCCCACTTCATTTCCTCTTCTCGTTAACTTACATATCCCTTATCTCCATTTTCCTACTCCCATCACATCATCTCATGTATACTTCTTCACACATTTAGCCGAACTCATAGATATACCCTCTCACCTCCTACTAGCAAACTCATTTTCACCTTCTCTCACATATCCCATCGATCCTGGCACACTATCTCTTTAGCTTCTCCACCTTCTCATGCATAGTCCCCCTCCCACGCATCATCTCATCATACGTATACCACCCGCACCCCTAACCCCTTCTATTTTCTTACATTCCTACCCTCCAACCCTCTCCATGGCCCCTCTTTCCTCTCGTATATACTTCCCCTCTTCCGCATCATCTCACATTATAAGGATGTCCCCCTTTTGTTCTCTACTCTCTGTCAAATCTCGCAGATCGTCAAATTCTGTCCCAATCCCTCCCTATACATCCACCACTACTCGAACAACCTCTCTACCCTCTTGTTGGAAGTTGTTTTTGACCGTTGCAACAAAACTTTTCTTTTTAGCACTGATAGGATTTCTTCAAACGAATCAAAGGGTAGCCCTGCATAGTTGTATAAATGTAAATATAAACTTATTGATGATTTTTATTCTTTTCTTGAATTTCAAATCCTTTCCAAATATTGTTTCAGTCTGCAATATTCTATCTCTAATGCATTCCAGTAGAAAGTAGAAGAAATTAGGAACAAGAAGTAGGAGAAGTCAGTGTAAATGATTGGAAGTAGAGGAATTAGGGGAAATAATTAGAAATTAGGGCGAGTAAGGAGGGGGATGTGGGAGCTATGGCATTGAAGAGGGGAAGCCGAGTGTTAGTTCAGGAAGCGAGGAGAGGAGAAAGTAGAGGAGGAAGAAGTTGGAAAGAGGGGCGAATGCTGAAGTCAAGTGAGGGAAAGCAGGAGATTGTAGGGAGAGTACGACAAGGTGAAGTATGAGAAGCGGAGGTTTGAATAATTCAATTTACGTTTTGATAGGCTACGAAACCCTTTTATGTAGGCATACGGAGCCTACTTGGACTAATTTTCTCTCCGAAATAGTGCTCTTTGCTTGAAAAATGAATAAAAATATGTATTTGATATGATTTTCTCAAGGATTCATGTACTATTTTTATTTAAAATACCAGGGAAAGCTAAACGGTGCGAAGTTTATCGCCACTTCCACTAGATAAAATAAATGCACATGTAGCGCCATCTATTTTCCACACAATGGTTATTAAGCTGATTCATCCATCTACAAAAAATGAATTCACTCAATCTTCTAAAGGCTCTCTACTTTTTCTGTGAAATTAGGTTGATTGTTTAGCTTTCCCCGCTTTAATTATGAATTTGAAATGACGAAAGTATGGAAGGGTGAGTTGGGTGGGGAAGTGAAGGGTGAAGTAAGGGGAGGGTTAATACGGTAAGGGAAGGGAAGTGAGAGAAGGGGAATGGAGGTAAAGTGTTGGGAGGGGTGGAAGGGAAGGCGGGGAAAATAAAGGGCCAACTGAGGAGGGATATTACAGGAAGGGAGGAGAAGTTATAGGAGAAATTATAAGAGGGGTGAGGAAGTAGGGTTATGTTAAGTGTGGGTAGGGTAACAGGGAAGTATGTGTGAGTAGCAGAAGGCAAAAAGGGGACGGGTGAATTCAAGGAAGGGGTAGTAAGATAGTAGAGGGGGAGTGAAAGGAATGGAATTATGAGAGAGGAGAAGTAGTGGAGGAATGAAGTATAGGGAGGGGTAGTAGGGTAGTGAGGTCGAGAAGGGTTGAGGAAGAAAGTTTATGAAAGGGATAATATAGTAAGAGAGGGGGAGTGAAAGGAGGGGGATGGAGGTGGAGTTTGGTGAGGTGAGGAAGGGAAGGAAGAGAAAATGAAGGGCAAACAAAGGAAGGATAGTAGGGGAAGGGTGGGGGAATTAGAAAAAAAATTATTGAAGGAGGGGGAAGTAGGGGACTGGATGTGAAGTGTAGGTAGGGGTAGCTGGGAAGTGGGATTGAGTAGCTGAAGGTGAGAAGGGGAAGGGAAAGGTGACGTAAAGGAAAGGACATAAAGGGAATAAACGGGAAGTGAGCGGGATTAGGAAAGGGGTGGACAAGTAGGGGAATGAATATGAAGTATAGGAAGGGGTAGTAGAGAAGTGAGCTCGAGTAGGTGTATGGAAGTGTAGGGTAAGGTTAGGGAAGGGATAGTATGGTAAGAGAGGGGAAGTGAGAGAAGGGGATTGAAGGTAAAGTTTGATAAAGGGGGGAAGGGAAGGGAGGGAAAATAGAGGGTGAACTGAGGAAGAATAGAAGGGGAAGCAAGGGGAAGTTAGAGGAAAAATGATGGGAGGGCAGAGGAAGTAAGGGAATGGATGTGAAGTGTGGATAGGGGTCGCAAGGAAGTGAGGGTGAATAGGGGAATGAAGAAAGGGGAAGTGAAGGATGTAGTAAGAAAAGACATTCCTTAATGAACAAAGACACAGGAGATGTTCTAATTAAAATATCAGGGTAGGAAATTACTTCAAAATAAGTGCAAGATACGTTCACTTACTAGAATATATTTCTGAATTTATTATTATTCCATGAATATTGAATCCTGAACAAAGTTGAATCCTGAACACCTGAACAAACTTGTACAAACCTGTTCTAACTTGTAACAATCGAAAGTCATTCTCATAAATGACGTCAAAATTAAGGGAGAAAATAACCTACGCTAACTCACAGCGTACTTTTCCAAACATGAAAAAATGATGACAACAAATGTAAATCAAGTTCATTCATATTTAAACGATGATTATGGTAGTAATAATTGAAATATAAATACTAATAATATATAAAAAAATAAATAATAATAATAACTGGTTCAAATATACACGAATTTGCACCAACCTGTGCAAATGTGCTCTAACTTGTTCCAGCCTATACCTGTACCTGTTACCTGTCCTTTTAATTGTTAATAATAATATTATTTTTATTCAGAAGTGAGAAGACTATACTTACATCGTCACTTATACTTACGTCATATTGCTTCCTTTGTGAACAAGAACATTATGAATATGTTTATGAATATTTGAACTTCCCGTGTAAAAAAATATTCTTACAACTTATTCGTATAGGACATAGGTTGAAACAAGTTGGAGAAGGTTTACACAGGTTGGTGTAAGTTCGTGCATATTTGAACCAGTTATTATTATTTATTTTCTTATATATTATGAGTATTAATATTTCAATTATTACTATCATTACTATCGTTTGAATGTAAGTGCACTTAAGCTATCTTTCGTTATTTTCTCCCTTAAAATTGACGTCACTTATGAGAATGAATATTGATAAATAGCTCACGCACGCACACACATGTGTATACGAACTACTCATGAAATAAACCCGCTTTATAATATTTTGATTTCTCTCGTTTGGTATAAGTTAGAACAGGTTGGTGCAAGTTTGTTCAGGTGTTCAGGATTCAACTTCGCTCAGGAGTCAATGTTCAAGGGATAATAAAACAACCCTCGAAGTAATTTCAGAGATATATCCTAGTGAGTGAACATATCTTGTACTTATTTTGAAGTCATTTACTACCCGGAAATTTTAATCAGAACATCTCTTGTATTTTTGTTCATTAATGAGTGACATTTTCCTGGTCGAAATGTTTAAGGGATGTTGAAACATTCCCTACAATTAGTTCAAAGACATATTCTTGCAACTCACGCATCCTCTACACTTATTTGAAAGTGATTTCATACCGTAGCAGTTGAATCAAAATTCTCGAGTGATTTTAGTTAATAAGAATTATGATTTCGATACCTGGATGTTCAAGGTATGAAAACACGCCCAACACTTTCTGTATAGTGTATACCCAAAATTTTGGTTAATCTCTCTAGTTCGTGGGCATCAATCTTTTGTTTCGGTAAGTCTGATCGTCAAAATATGAAACTTTGACAAGTGTTTGTCGATACAATTTCCATTTTACTTACTTTTTTCTTTCGAATTTTTAGTCTGCAAGTTCGAAAATACAAAAAAAAAAAATTATATTCAGAATTTTTAACAAAAGGCCATTTACTGTACATTTGGTGCGGGGTCCTTTGTACCCACAAAGTTGAATTTCAGAATGGAAAGAAAAGTAGAAGAGAGAAGTAAGTAGTTCAAGTCGATGTAGCAATTGCATTGAACCGCCTTCATAATTACGTTTCGGGTCATAAAAGTAAGGACCGAGTGTGTTTACAACCGGTGTAAATCACATCTGAACACGGTTTATCGGCGACGTGGTGGCTGACACCATGTTTGTTCGGCGACAGAGGACTTGCCGTCCGCCTAAAGATCTCGCTTAACGTGTTTGCGCACACGTATGGCCCTTTATAATAGCCTCTAAAATTAAATTCGAGTAAAATTCTTTTCGCTCACAGGCTGACTCAAAAATGTTAGAAAGAAGTTCAAAATATTGAATGATTTCAGAATGTGGTTAATTTAAAAAGAATGTTATGCTTCGAATTATCAAGCAAACTCAAATAACAATGATTTAGTATAAGATGATTTTTGGATGTGTGATATAAAACTTACCATTTATGATTGCTTATCATCCTGATCTTATCTATTTTCTAATAGATAAACCGTATCTTGAAGTTTTTTATTGCTGTCATGAGAAGTTGTGCTTAAATCAACTTTACATACTAATTGCAGTTTTATTACGATCGTCGTTTATTGCCTTGTAAGCTAGAGCAAGCAAGGGTAGAGAGACTACTATGCCTTATACTTATATAATCCCTAAGGCATCTCGTTAGGAATGCACCCTAGCATATTAAGTCTATATAATTTGTCACGTTACACATGCAAAATACATACCATAATACGTATATCTTACAACCTGTATACGAATTATACTTTCGTTATTTTACTAATTGTTATAGTTGTGTCAGTTATATACTAATAATACGACGTTTATTCATATTGCTTCCTTGTAGAGAAAGCTTCACAGAAAAAACTGAAAGTAAGAAATGTTTCAGGTATGTGCGAAGTGGGGTAACCACCAGCAGAGTAACCGCCAGCAGGGTAAGCGCCAACAGGGTAACCGCGACTGGGGTAAACTCACCGTGGTGAATCGCAGATATCTGCGGTGGACTCCGCTAGAGGCAGCACTTTACAGGCCTATAACCATGGAAAGTTCACCTCACAAGTAAATCTGCGGAACTGTCTCTCGCCGATTTTTATGAAACTTTGCAAATTTGTAGTACTAGGGAAAATAATCGACACATGTTTTATTATATCGGCTGAGAAAAAATTCCAAGGGTAGAAACTACCCTTCGTTTATGAAGGGTGGTCTTCACTTTTCAACTGCAACAAGTCTGGTGATTCAAAAGGTGAGATGCTTTTAAGGGGGTTTCGATGTCGCTGGATCCAAATCTGAGGTCAAAATTATGAAATTCAAGATGGTGGATCCAATATGGCGTCTGCTTATCGCACACGAGGGGTAGTTTCTACCCTGAGAATTGTTTCTCAGCCGTTATAAAAAATACGTGTCGATTATTTTCCCTAGTACTACAAATTTGCAAATTTTCATCAGAATCGGCGAGTGGCAGTTCCATCGGTTTACTCGTCAGTGGGAATAATCAGCTGGCTATTACCCTACTTGAACGATCACCTGCAACACTTCTTACCCCAAGTTTTTTCTGTGTTTCGAACGATGAGAATTTTCAAACTTCATTTTTAACATATTACAGTCTCGGAATGACAACACTATTGACATGATTTGATAATTTTTTGAGCGATGACACTATTTTCCTACTATTTCAACAAAATTACACTAAAGACTCTATTTTCACGCAATAGTCCATTAATTCCACTATTTTATTACTTTTTCTTGAGAAATATTTTGGGACTACTTCGGTAATTTACGAATTGCTAATTTGTTTAATTTGCAACCAAGAAGGTGAATTTTCAACACAGAAGATGGATTTTCTACCAAAAAAAGATGAAATTCTCAACGAAATACATCAATTTTAAACCAAACAGTTGAATTTTAAAACGAGAAGATGAACTTTCTGCCAAAAAATTATTAAATTATTAAATAGTTTAAACAATGGATGTGATGTTAGCCTAAATTTTATGTGGTTGATTATCAGTTTATAATTTTCATTTTATACAATTTTTCAACTGAACAGTTTAATTTTTAGACTGCAAAGATCAATTTTTAACAAAAAATTTTATCTTTTTATTTCTGAAAATTAATTTTTAATAAAAAAATTCTACAAAACTGTTTAATTTTGTACAAAAAAGTGGAATTTTTTATGAACTTGTTCAATTTTCAAACCAAAAGGATGAACTTTCAACAAAATATTTAAATTTTTAGTTGAAAAAATTAATTTTTAACCAGATATAAAACGAATTTTCAACTAAAATTATTACTCTCGAACCAAAAAAGTTAACTTTTAAGAAATTGGTTCAACTTTAAACCAAGGAATTGAATTTTGAACGTAAAAAACGAGTTTTCAAAGAAATGTCCTAGTTGATATTTCAACAACAACAAAATTTAATTTAAAATAAAAAATAGTTGGATTTAACCAACACAAACGAATTTTCAACAAAATACTCGAATCCTCACGTAAAACATGTTAGTTTTCAACCATTTTATAATTTAACAAAAAATGTTTTAATTTTTAATTAATAGCAGTTTAATTCAACCAAAGAAGATTTTACGAATTTGTAAAAAGAATAGTTGAATCCTTTATAAAAACAGATTCATTTCCAACCAAATAGTTGCCTTTTAACCAAAAAAATGGTTTTTTTACCAAAAAATGCAACTTTTCAACAAAATACATAAATTTTTAACCAAATAGTTACGTTTTCTACCAAATTATTGAATTTTCTAGTCTAAAATACGAATTTCGTACAAAACAGTTGAATTTTCAACAAAAAAGTTAATGTTCATCCCAAAAGGATGAATTTTTCACCAGACAGTTGCATTATTAACCAAAAAAGGTGAAATCTGTACAGAAAGAGATGAAGTTTTAAGTGGGGAATACGGAAAAGACTGAAAAGCCTGTGAAAAATAATTATATTTATTTTTCACAGGCTTCTGATTTTTTATTATACCATTAAGCCATTTCCCTTCCGGGGTAGGCGTGACTTGTTCGGTTGGGAGGTGGTGAAATAGGTATATAGGTACGAGGTAGATCGGTATATGGGTACAGGGTTGTTGGGTATATAGGTGTTAGGTATAGATGTTTTAGATTGATCTGGAGTTCTCGTGTTATTTATATAAATTACACGTTCACTCCGCAACACTGCTCCGACCCAGGTTGCTGATCAATCTCTCTAGCGATCACCCCAAGTGAGGAGCCTCACAAAATTGTTATGTATGGTTCCCCACTTGGGCCCATTAGTATCCAAGGTCTTTGTTTCAGGCATCATTCACTCTATCGTCACTCTGCTTATAAACTATTTGTCGCCACACATTTCTGTCCTGGCATACTACTCTAGCTTCATTCACATCCATGCATTTTTTCATGCAGGCTCTTGTATTTCTATGGCTTCTTATGTCTCTTCGTATTAGTGTCTCATTCACAGATTCTAACCATTCTTTCGGCGGTCTACCTCTGGGCATTCTGCCATTTACTTTACCTTTATACACTTGCTTGGTCAGTCGTTCATCTTCCATTCTTTCAAGATGTCCGAACCATCTTAACTGATTTCTTTCCCATATGTCAACTAGTGTCTCTCCTGTACCACATTCTTTGAGGATTGTCTCGTTTCGTACTTTGTCCATCAGTGTTTTCCCGCATATTATGCGCAGAGGTTTCATGCCGATCGCGTTGATTTTACTCCTGTCTTTTTCTTGACAGGTCCATGCCTCTCTACCGTATAGTACAGTCGGTATGAAAATAGAGTTATGTATGGCCATTTTAGCTTTTTTTGATATGTTTTTATTTGTGAGAATGGACACTGCTCTACCGATAACCTGCTTACCCTTATTTATGCGCCTATCTAATTCCCCATCTATTTTTCCGTCGCTAGTGAATAGACTACCTAGATATACGTACTTGTCAACTTGTTCTAATCTCTCATCATTTAGGACAATGTTGCATATTGTTTTCTCGCTTTTTCCCTCAAACAAATTCTGATAATTCATAAACTAAAGAATATAATTTAAAATAAACATTGAAGTTCAGTTTTAATGCTTTAAAAATATTAGGTTAGAAAACTAGAAATTGTGTTGAAAAAATTAAGTCAATTTCCCATTGCACACTTTTTGATTCCAGACTATATAAGTTTAAATTCCGATTACACATAAGTTTGATACTTAAAAAATTTCATGACACTATTTTGATATTATTTTTTGAAATTTGTAGCACTATTTGCACTATTTCTTATCACTGAAGTGAGTCCGAGGCTTGATTTCGATATAGTTCGACCTCAGGAGTCCAAAATAGGTATTTTAAACAATGTGTGTTTTTGAATTTTACAAACGCTACTCTCTAAATTTCTTCCTTTTGGTGAAAAAATACAGCCATAAATTTTATATTATTAAGAAAAATTGATGAGAAAGTATTTATTATTTATTGAGGAGTAAGTTAAAATTTTTATGAAACCACGATAAGTGTTTAGAGATATTATCAGAACAAGAATATGAAGATTTGGAAATTCTTTCAATTAATGATCTGAAATGGCCACTAAAATTTTTTTTATAAGTTCTGCTTATCGATTTGCTTATTAATTTTATAAAATTATTTTGTAATTGCGAAAAATGATTAACAATGTTAAGGGACCATTTCAGACCCTTAATTGTAAGGAAATTACAAATTTTTGTATCCTCAGCCCGATATTTTCTTCCAAATGTTTGTTTTGGTTTCATGAAATTTAGGACTTATTCTCCAATAAATATCAAATACTGTTTTTAGGTGAAAGAATTTTTTAGCCTCAAATTTTTATTTCTTAAAAATTGCAAAGTAATAAAATTCATTTCCAGGCCTAAAATGGCCTACGTCTGAATTTGTTTGTTAATTAAGGAATATTTATGATAGTATTTTTACACCAAGTGGAAGAAATTTAGGGAGAACGTATTGAGAGTATTACCAAGCCCCGGAAACCGATTTTTCCTATAGATTTTAAAACTCGTTTAACGCTTGTAAGAGAAAAACTTTCTTAATTTTGGGAAAATATTCCAGTATTTCAAGGCCATGTGACGAGTGGGTCACGTGCCAAGATTCCTACCTTAGCGGCACTTTTTTTAATTGTCAACTTATTTTCACACGAATAGCCACATCGAGTTCAAAATGTGGGATAATAAATAAGAAGCACTAAGGAAGGTGTCTCTGGTCCTAAATGGTAATAATCATGAAAAAAGCAAAAAAATTTTTTTTACAAAAAAAACTTTTTTCGTGATTATTACAACTTAGGACCAGATCCGCCTTTCTTAGTGCTTCTTATTTATTATCCCCAATTTTCAACTCGATGTGGCTATTCCTGTGAAAATAAGTTGACAATTTAAAAAAGTGTCGGTAAGGTAGGAATCCGGTCACAAGCCCGTCTAGGCTAACGACAGTCGAGACACACCGTGAATAGAAAATATGATTTTGTTTTCGTCATTAAATTTTTTTCGTTTTTTTCTGCAATACCTTTAATCCAGGGGGAGCCACCAAAATGTGGATAGTTTTGTAGAGTTTTTAATATAACACATAACAATTTATTTCATTTTTTACTAGTTACAAGTTTTATTTCTTCCGTAATTAATGAATAAGTCTGCAATTTTTTCGTAGACGAGTTCTCTTACTCCTCTGGTCCAAGAAAAACTACCGTGGTTAAGTTTCTTGAATTTAGTTCTACAGACAACATTTGGCAGTTTTTTGACTAGTATTTCAACGTTCTGGAAGAACAATATAAAAGATCAATTGTAATTCAGCAAGAAAGAAATTTAAAAAGCTCCTAATAGTAATCTATTGGGTGATTGACAAAAAGTTGACTATTTTAGACGATGTGATTTTCGAGAACAAAATAAATATGATGAAACATAAAAATTTGAAAATCTTTTAGAAATATATGCAAAGCAGATAAAAGCATTTAAAATTTTGGGGAAAATGACTATTTTTACGATTTATTTGATTCTAATTTCAGCGTTTGAAAATATACTCTCATTTTATAGTATGATACATTAATATGGACCGTTATTGGACAATTTAAAAAAAAATATTACACAAAAACAGTAATCGTTATTAACTGTTACCTGAAATCAACGTTCACAAATCGATTTTTGAATTTTTAAATATCAAATATATGAAAAATTGTGGTAATAATATTTACCAATTTTTCATGCAGTATTATTTAAAGAAAAAGTAGAAAATGATCAAGACTCGAAGAGGTCGACTTTTTGGTAATCACCCTACTATATAAAAATATAATGACTACAACGATTTAGAATTATTTTTTGTGATTTGTTACGCACTTCTGGAGAAGCTAAGAAATCTTGAAGCCCTTGAAAAATTGCCATAGGTGCAGTCACTTTTTCCAGGGGATAGTCTGGAGGAATCGTTGAGTTATATATTCTCATATTTTCACTTTTTCCATAATCGTATTGACGCAAAGTATCTGCTGAAAAATTTAAATCAATATAATTGGAATCAAACTCTTATGAAACTATCAAGTTCTGGATTAAAATTTCCTGCATATATCTGTTCTGCATGAATGATATTATTATTATTATTAATATACCATATTAAGCGATATCCTTTTCCGGGTGAGCGTGGATCACTCGGTTTTAGCCGGAGATTAGAGAGTTTATATGAGAAAAGTGAGGAAGAGAATTGTATGAGTCTGTATACAGGGGGGGGGGGAGTACAAATTTGCAGATGATTTCTAGAATTCCTGTGTTGTTTATTTAAATAAAAAGTTCGTTCCGCAACACTGCTTCGACCCAGGTCGCTGATCAATCTCTCTAGCAATCACGCCAGGCGAAGAGCTTCACAAAGTCACCATGTAAAACTCTCCTCTCGGGCCCACTAGTATAGTATCCAAGGACTTTCGCTTCGGGCATCATTCACTCCACTGAAACTCTTCATCATGGATTTCTTCTAAACTCTTTGTCACCACACTTTTCTGTCCTGGCTTGCCTCTTCAGCTTCATTCACGTCCATGCATTTCCTCATGCAAGCTCTTATGTTTCTATGGCTCTTTATATCTCTTCTGATTAGGGTCTCAATCACACATTCTAACCATTCTTTTCTTAGTCTGCCTCTGGGTACGCTGCCATTTACTTTACCTCGATATACAAGTTCCGTCAGTCGTTCATCTTTCATTCTCTCAATATGCGCAAACCAGTGTCAACCAGTGTCTCATCTACATCACATTCTTTGAAGATTCTCTCATCACTGATTTTATCCATTAGCGTTTTATCGTACATATTGCGCAAAAATATCATGCCCATCGTGTTAATTTTACTTTTATCCTTTCTTTCTCTCTTAAAATGAACCAGTGAAATCTCACTGATTTCCAGTGAACTCTCATTGGTTGAAACAGTCAGAAGTGTGTCACTGACAATCAGTGAGGTTACACTGGTTCGCTCAGTAAAGTTCCGTCTCTGATTTAATCAGCGAGTTTTACTGGTTTTTTCAGTACTAGTAGTTATCTGATCGTACGCGCGTTAATCGCATTTTTCTAGTCATCTAGAACTTCTCCCATCTCGATACATAAATTTCTCAACTTGCACAACTTATTATTAAGTCGGTCAACTTATCATTAAATTATGCGGTCGCCACCGTATTTAAGCATTTCAGGGTTAATACCGTCTACACCAACCGCCTCGCCAATCTTTAATTTCTTAATTATGTCCCTAACGTTAAAGACACAGATTCTTTCAACCGGATTTTCCAACGTACCGTGTTCTATGTTGCAGTATTGATGCCCTGTAGCTTCACCTCCAAATAATTCCTTGAAAGAGTCTCCCAAAGTGTCTAGTATCCCGTCTGTATCATATACCATTGCACCCTTGCTATTTCTCATGTCGACTAACTCTGCACTACTACTTCCTTTTATAATGATCAACGCCAACTTCGGAAACAGTTTCATGCTTCCTTCAAAATCGACTTGCATTTTCATCCCTTCTTCATCATGATAAATAATCTTCTGATTTCATCTTTCATTCTAACCCGTAATAATCTGGGAGATACTCATCCATCCTTTTTCACATGCTGCCTTGCTCTCCCATTGATACCCCTTGAATATCATGTGATTCACTATCCACTCCTGACCATAGCTTAAGTCCGTTCTCCAACTCCCCATTTTGTATCACTTTCATGTTGTATCCCTTCTTCTTTGTTTTAGGCATACATACAGTATCTAGCTTTCTTACGCGCATAGTTTCTCGTAATTTAAATTTTTATGGAACTATAAAGATATCGAGAACATTCAAATTTCAAATTATTCCACATTGCAAGCGTTTAACATGAATTGCGAATTCATTCAACTTATTATCTCAAATGAATCGCCAACGGCGATACCACGCTGAAAACACCAGTTCTCGTAAGATCTCTGAAGTTAAGCAGTGTTGGGCGGAAATGGTTTAATGGTATAAAAAAATCAATTACTGGATTTAAATACATTGCGAATTTTATGGTTTTCTAATCTTTAAAATTACAAAATAATATGGCTCCAAATATTTTGTATCATTTCTTGTAATTCTGGTTTTATAGAATCAAAAAGTTTATAATTATTCATTATAATTTATATGATTACCTGGGTTGATGAGATCGAAACTGTAATGACTGCATTGTTTTGTAGAAAATCCACCAGGTAAGTATATAATATCTTTTCTTACAACTTCCTAAAAATCACGATTTTTTATATAACCTTATTAGAAATTGTACAAAATATCAAAAGTGAAACATGTCGAAATTATTCTTACCAAATCTGGACCATTGTAGTCGATTCCAAGTAGTGAATATAAAAGGGTGAAAGCAAGCAATGTTGATATTCTATGTTTGAAAACCAAGGTATTAATATATGCCAAGAAAGGTGACACTGTTATGCCAAAGTGACCTACTTTATCGAGGATCTTCTATAATAATAAATATGAATTAGCGATAACCGTACGTATTTAAAAAAAATAGAAATAATGAAATAATATTAAACTATTATTTGTATAACATCAGAATCAGCAATTCTATAGTCCTATATATTTATTAAGTAATTTTAAGATTGTTCTCACTGAGATAAAACGACCGAGAATCATTAATAGCAGCCATAAAAGTATTTTAACATGTCTTGTAAAAATAACTGGTGCCATGTTCAGAGCTAAAGTTATCTTTTTATTGTATTCAGGTTTTAGAGATCCCATGACAACTAATTCCGCACATGATTGGGAATAGCATACATAAAAAAGTTCACTTTTTCCAGTCTTATTCAGAATGAAGTCTATTGTTTCGGGAACGTCGATAACACCACTTTCGTGCCAACTGCATGAAAAAATGAATTAAATTTTCTCTGATTCATTAAAAAAAAATACTTCAAAAATTTAATTTATATTGAATTATTTTTTACTAATACTAGTTTTACCTAAAGTTCCAGAAGCTGGGACTCGTTGTTGGGTAAATTTGATGTTTTTGGGCAAAAATGGTTCCTCGATTATTTCCCAACCATACGTCAAATCCTTTGTCAGCGAGCAGATAAGCTTTCAATGAAATATGCTACTTAATCTTTGTAAAATGAATAATTATATGCGTTCTTTAATTGTGAACATACAGTTGTCTTATTTATTAACTTTCAAGTGCAAAGAAGAATAAGTTGCCATCCACAAACTATATTCGTTAATAGTTTCAGGATGAACTCAGATAACGTTTTGTACGTTTCGTGATGATAAATTTTACCAAAATTTGCTATTCTTACCAAATATGCCTCTGCAACCATACAGTTTAATAATAACTCAATGAGTTTGAAAATCACTTGCATATTTCAGACCTTATATACTCTCCCCTATTCCCCTATTCTCTTTATTCTCTTTTACCCTTTTAGGAATTCCTTTTTTCACCTGTTTTTAAGAAATTTCTCCTTCTTATCGATTTTTCTCTTAAATGAGAACTGAATTAATAGAACACAATTAGAAAATCCAACTACTTTTGGTTAAATGTTCATTATTTTTGGTTGAAAATTCAGTTATTACCATCAAAATGCTACTATTTTGCTAAAAAGACCCATTTTTGAACTGAAGTTCAACTAACTGGTTAAAACTTTAATCACTTTCCTGAAAAATTAATTTTGTATGTTGAAAATTCATCTGTTTGGTTGAAAATGGAACTATTTCGTTAAAAATTCGTTTTTTTCGGTTAAAACTTCATCTTCCTGCTTAAAAATGATCCTTTTCGTTAAAAATTCAACTGTTTTGTTGACATTTCATGTATTTTATTAAAAATTCGTCTTTATTGTTAGAACGTTAAATTTCTCAGTACAAAATTGATCTTTTTTGGTTGAAAATGCAACTGTTTCGTTGAAAATCAATTTACTTTGATAAAAGTGCATCTTCTTTGGTAGAAAATTAACTTTCTTGGCTGAAAATGTATCTATTTTGTTTAAAAACAAAACTGTTTGGTTAAAAATTAATCTGTTTGGTTGAAGATTTATTTGATTTGCTGAAAATAGTATTCTTTCGTTAAATTCATTTTTTTTTTAAATTTCAAATCAAAGTATTTTTTGGTCAATATATGAACTATCAAAATGTTCCTTTGAGAACTCATCTTTCCGGGTAAAAAATTCAACTTTTCTAGAAAATTCTTTTTTTTTACATAAAAATTCAACAATTCAGTAGAAAATTAACTCCTTTGTTGAAAATTTATATTTTTGGGTGAAAAATTTAATTGCTTTCTAGAAAATACGTGTATTTTGTGTGAAATTCATCTGTTTTCGAAAAAACTTCATCTTCTTCGGTAAAAAATGCAACTGCTTGTTTGCAGCTTTTTTTATTTTGTTCAAATTTGTTCTTTCTTGGTAGAAAGTTAATCTACTTGGTTGAAAATTCATCTTTTTCGTTTTGTAAAAAATGTATGTATTTCATTGAAAATTATTCTTTTTGTGTGAAAAATTAGGCTTCGCCCTTTTTGGTTGAATTCCAGTGGTAGGAAATTAATTTTTTCTCAAAAATTATTTTTTTAAACTAAAAGTATAACTATTGCATTTTTGATTAGTAACTTATATTTTGTAGTTGAAAATTCAACTATTTGGTTGCAAATTGATCTTTCATGAGTAATAATTAATTTTTTATTGTATATTCATCTTTTCGGGTATCAAATTCAACCGTTTTGTTAAAGCATTCGATACTTCACCTTAAAAGCTTAACTCTTTTGTTGAAAATTTGTCTCTTTCAGAAAAAAATTAATTTTCTTCGTTGAAAATTCATCTATGTGGTTTAAGAATTCCTCTACTTGCTTGAAAGTTCAACTCTTTTGTAAAAAATACGTTCATTTGGAATAAAAATGTAGTCTTTGTCGTATAAAAGTCATCTTTCTTAGTCGAAAATTCATCTTTCTTCTTTTTATTTAAAATAGAAATATTCATTGGTTGAAATGTCAAATATTACATTTTCTTAGAGAATTTCTATGTTTATTTTGAGAACTCATCTACTCCATTGAGAAGTCAAATATAATGTTTAGTTTGTGAAAATATACCTCCTCTCATCATTGATTGACATTTCTGAATAATTTGTGTTCAGTGGGGGGATTTTACATTGTGGCTAAATTTCTTGAATATTATGATTCAAATAATCCTACCTAAGGATACATTTCGTCCAACGGAAACCCAATTCATGGAACTTTGTGAGAGGGCATGGACGAGGTAAGCAATAGGCTTATTTCTTTGGATTTTATTAATTTTTTCTCCATTTCCACCTGGTATACGATGAATTTTAAGAAAGTAACCATCCTGCGTTTTTAGGTTATATTCCTCAAACGGGTAACCATCATCAGTTATCATTTGTCTCTGTTTGGTATTTAAAATCGAAAATGGGTGCTGATTTTATTTCAAACTAATTCATATCGATGTATTTTAATTTATTATGTAATTACTTACAATTTTCTTGTTCACATCTTGACAAATACTCGGCGTCAGAATACTACTTACATGAGTAAGTAGTTGCAGTATAATAAAATTCTTCATTTTGCGAATTCAAACTTAATTACATTTAGACAGGCTAAAATGAATTTTGTACTTTCAGTGTGAAAATTGTAAATCATAAGCAGCATCAGCAACAAACATTGAAGGACTGAAATAATGTTTTTACTGAGCGTGCCACATTCTGCGTTAGCGAACCGCGTAGTAGTGATAAATTAGGATATAAATTAGGTTTCTGTGCGTCAAACAAGTGAAGAAATACGTGATGTAAACAATAAAGTATTACTTTTGTTTAAAAATTCTTTATTAGTTAATAACTTGATGATGAATTTACGTGGTATGTTCATAGTACATTACAAACGAGTAAGAATTACTTATGAGTATTCTATGCAAAACAAAATAGACTATCGTCAATTCTGTCAAAGATCTTAAACGTGATATGTTTTATATTTTCATGTTCATAAACGCTATCGGTACAGAGAAAAATTACTCGTTGATTTAAAAATCATTATTTACGACAATCTTTGTGTATACGATGCCCTCCTCGCCTTATTTCACTCAACCTGATAATATTTAGCACAAGATTTGACTGAAAAAATTGTTTGACTGGATTAATATCTGGATATTCAACTATGGGTCAACGATCTGGACATTAAAGTATAATATTTAGATATTCAATATTGAATTGTACTGTTTAACGGTATTGAAACCTAATACCTGAATTTTACATTTTTCAATATTCATATTAAACCTTAATATTATAATGATCGTCTATGGTAATATCCGTTCGCAAATAATGAATTAATTCCTAATATCCATTTTCAGGGTGCCTAGCCAAACGATGATTTTAAATTCCTGGTTATCACCCTGTAAATTTATAATGGTTTATAGATACGAATGATTTCAAACAATTTTAAAAGATTTTAAGACATTTCTAATCATTTTAAAAGATTTCGAAAACTTCTCATTTGGAACAGTGAATTTTAGAAAAGCGTTATCATTCTGAACTTGAATCGGGATTTTTAAATAAATTTCCTTATTGTAAATTATAATTTATTGATTTATCATAATTCCCGCTCACTGCCACAAATTCCCTGTTTCAAGTCAACTAATAATTCTTCATGAAAATTCCCTTCCCTAAAGTCTAAATTACATGTAATTCTTCATGGGAATATCCTGTTCTTTGGCTGTTCCAGAGTGAAAATTATCAATTTACGCACCAATTCAGAATTATATTAATTTACAAATTTTTCTATTATAATTCATCAATATAGTGACTTTCTTTTTCTAAAGCTTGGAAGAGGAAAATGTCAAATTCTGGCGAATTTTTACTTGCAAATAAATAATAATTTTTGAATTTAAACAAACGCTGATTCAGAACCAGAAATTTTCCAATCCTGACAAATGTTTACATGTGAAGCGGATAGTTTTTGTTAATTGTCCTTTTGTAAATCATAATTAAAATTTCCTGTTCCAAGTTGAAAATAATTAATTGTTTCCCTGCTTCAGCTTAGAATTATAATTCTTCTAGCAAATTCACTGTTCCATGTCGGAATTGTAATTCTTTTGAAAAATTCCCTATTCCAAGTGACATTCGACGGAAAAATTCCCTGCTGTGGATAAAACAAATTAATTTTCAACTGATTTGGTCGAATTTTTTAACAAAAAGATGAAACTTCAATCCAAAACAGTTGCATTTTTAACAAACCAGTTGCATTTTCAATCCAAGAACATGAATCTTTTAGAAAACAGTTGAATTTTTCAGCAATAAAGATGAATTTTCAATGCAGAACTTTTCCATCAAAAAAGATTGATTTTCAATCTAAAAAGACGTATAGTGTGATGAATAAAATAAAAATAAGGATGAATTTTCTACAGAAAAATAGAATTTTTGACCCAAAAATATGACTTATTAAAAAAATAATTCAATTTTCAACAAAATGAAAAAAGAACAATGCTTTGACTCTAATATAACCGAAATTATGGCTTTCTGAAAATAACTCTTCTTATGAAATGTTATTAAACATGTTTTTCTTAATTTCTCGTTTTCAAAGGATAAGATGGGTATAATAGTGCAAATTTCCAATTTACGAGCATTATGTGTGCTTCGGTGTATTTAGAGTTGAAGTTATGTTTTTTGGATCTACTCAGAATAAATCTTATTTAATTAATTAACTGGCAACTTTCACCAGGGATGCATAGAAAATGAGTTATTTCAAAAAACCTAGATTATTAAAAATTATTTACTAAGACAGACTTATAAGGGTATTTTCATGCTTACACAGGTACTTGGGACTTGAATTAGATTAGAAAGAAGGAATTTGCAGAAAACAAATTTTTTCTCGATGTTCAATATATTTAAATGATATTTTAAAATGTTAAAGGGTTTCAGTTCTCGTAAGATATCCATGCTCCTGGACGACTTTTTTTGGATGTAAAACTAAATTTTCCAAAACAATAAAATTTCACTTTTAAGTTATTCTCATGAAAATATGTTCACTAACCTCCATTAAAAATCAACAATTAAGTTTCTTCAAAAAGGCTCAAACGATTTTTTCTGTGCTCAAAACGATATAAGGCATCCCTGAAGTTTAAACAGAAAAAAAAACCACGAGGTATATGCCCTTCTGGGTTGAAGTCATTCGGGACACACCGAGAATTAAAAAAATGATTTTGTCGTTTAATTTTTTTCATTTTTTCTCGAATACCTTTAATCGAGGGAAAGCAACCAAATTTAATTCTTTTTAATTTGATGAATAAGTAAATCAAAATAATCAATAAAAGTTGCAGGTGAAAAAAAAGGATGATTTGAATGTTTTTCTAAAGTTTTTAATGTAACACAAAACAGTTCAGTATACTTTTACTAGTTACAAGTTTTATTTCTTCCGTAATTCATAAATAGATCTGCAATCTTCTCGTAGACGAGTATTCTCACTCCCCTGGTCAGAGAAAAACTGAGGTGGTTAAATTTCTTGAATTTTTCTCTACATACAACATTTGGAAGCTTTTTCACTAGTATTTCAACGTCCTGAAAGAAAATATAAGATTTCGTTTTTTATTCAGCAAAAAAGAAACTTAAAAATTAATATCTATTGGGTGATTGACAAATAGTAGACCATTTTACAAAATGTAATTTTCGATTACAAAACAATTTCCGAAGGGCATAAATCAATTTTTTTACTCAAGGGTAACCCAAGAAAGTAGGAAAATCTTAAACTGAGAGATTAATGTGTTTATGATGGGTATGAATGTTACACGTTGCAAAAACTCTCGGCTATAACAAAACAATACAAAATCAACAATATTTTTAAAATATATGCGGAAAAGATGGAAATATCACAAAAAATTTGGGGAAAATGGCTATTTTCACGATTTATTTGATTTTTGCTTCAGCCATTTAAAATATCCTCTTAGAAGTGAATTTTTGTTTGCAGGTAATTTTCATGTAGATAAAGTTGAATTTTTTCGCATCGGAACAAAACAAGATTCGATAGAGTAAACATGGTAAACATTTATAATGTGTTGGGTAAATCTTAACACGTGAAGGTAATTTTTATTGCAGCTAAAGATTTTTCTGAAATTACTGTGAGAATTACATTTTGTTTTTTCTGTGTTATTTTATGGTATGGTAAATTAATATGGACCGTTATCGTGCATTTTATGAAAAATGTTACACAAAAACAGTGATCATTTTTATCTGTTATTTGAAATCAACGTGGACAAATCGAATTTTGAATTTTTAAATTTCAGATATATGGAAAATGGTGGTAATATTATTTAACAATTTTCCATTTAAAATTTGCAGCTTTGGACAGATGCGAGACAAGTCATTCTGCCTACTTTTTTATTTATAATTTCTAAACGAATTCGTCTAAAATTTTGAAACTTCATTACACAATTTATTATTCAAATGAAAATTGGAAAATGATTAGGACTTAAACTGTTCAACGTTTTTGGTAATCACCCTATATCATATGAAAGTATAATGACCATTCCAATTTTAAATTATTTTTTGTGATTTGTTTCGTACTTCTGGAGAAGCGAAGAAATCTTGAAGACCTTGAAAAATGGCTATAGGTACAGTCACTTTTTCCAGGGGGTAGTCTGGCGGAATTGTTGAGTTATATATTTTTATATTTTCACTCTTTCCATAATCATATTGACGAAAAGTACCTGTGTAGAGAAAAATTTAATTAACGCAGTTGTGAAGAAACTCTCATGAAACTATTAAGTTCTAGATTTAGGTTTCCTGCATTTCTGTTCTGCATGATTTCTATCTATGTCCAGATTAAAATTTTATCAAACTAAAAATTTCGAGAACATTCTTATTTTCAATTATGCAAGGTATTTAAAGAATTCATGGAATTCAAGGAATTAACGAAATTCACGCAATTCAATGAATTCACGGTATTCACGGAAATTCATGGAACTCGTGGAATTCGCGGAGTTCGTGGAATTCATAGAATTCATGAAATTCATTAAATTTACAGAATTGATGGAATTCATAGAATTCATGAAATTCATTAAATTTACAGATTTGATGGAATTCCTAGAATTCATGAAATTCACTAAATTTATAGTTGGATGGAATTTATAGAATTCATGGAATTCATAGAATTCAGGAAATTCATAGAATTCATGAAATTCATATAATTCACGGAATTCACTGATTTTTGCGGAATTCAAGAAATCCCTGGAAATCATGGAATGATTTGATTCCATGATACCACCATGGAATGATGGTATCCGTGGAATTTAAGGAATTCACGCAGTTCGGGTTTCATGGAATTCGTAGAATTCAAGAAGTTCATAGATTGCACGAAATTCACTGATTTCACAGAATTCATGGAATTGCTGGAATTCATGGTATTCACGGAAATCATGGAATTCACGAAATTCATGGATTTCAAGGATTTAAGAAAATTCACGGAATTCATGTAATTTACGAAATTCATTGAATTCGTGTAATTTATTGAATTCATTAAATTTATGGAATTCAAGGAATTCATGGAATTCAGGTAATTCATGGAATCCTTGAATTTCGTGAATTCATTAAATGCCTTCAATTCCTTGAATTTACACATACAGTCTTTTTTATTATTTCTTGTAATTTTGGTTTTAAGGAATTAAAAAGTTTATCACAATTTTTTATAAATTGTACGATTACCTGGGTTAATGACACCGGAACTATAATGAGTATATTGTTTTGTAGATGATCCTCCAGGAAGGTATACAATTTCTTTTTTCAGAACTTCCTAAAAATCACAATTTTTCAAGTAACGTTATAGAAATCTAATGAAATGTGAAAAGTTAAACAATTTGAAGTTGGTTTTACCAAATCTACACCATTATAGTCGATTCCATATATTGTATATACAAGGATGAGAGCAAGAAATGTTGATATTCTATATTTAAATATTAGGGTACTAATATATACCAGGAAAGGTGATACTGTCATGCCGAAGTGACCTACTTTATCAAGAATCCCCTATAATAATAAATATGAATTAGCGATTATCAGAAGTATTAGAAAATAATAAAAATTATAAAAATTATAAAATAATGAAAGGATCCCTAAAAACGGGCACTCCCGGGTGAAAGGAAAAGGATCCCAATGAACGGGCTCTCCTGGCATGTGTGACTACGGTATGGTAGAAGGGTGAAAGATCCTAGCTAACACGGGCTTTCTGGATCCCTGGGTCGACGCCCCTTTGGGACCGATGGACAGTTTTGTAATCAAGGCAGGAATGACCTGCGGCCCGCATAGCGACCAAGAAACAGTCCTCCCTTTTTTCGTGACTAGCCCCCTAAGCTGTGGTTGTCGAGCGATCTTGCTCATGGCACTTTGGCACCTAGGGGTTACGAAGGTGTCTTAACGGCCTCTCGGGGACCCCGGACGACCTCCCCGAGTAAACGCAGTCTTACCCCCTGCATGCGGGGCTCTGCAGGGGCGGACCTTTATTTCCCTAGCTTCTCGTGGGATCAATATGGACACGCAAAGCAATAAAAATGGAAAAGGAGAAGGAGGAAGAAGGGAGGTGGCAGAGGGGTGTGAGGGGTTGGGCCTTGACGGGTCTAGCATGACCCTTTCCTCCCTATCTGGTATTGGGAGAGGCCAATCAGCCCCCCAATAAGAAAAATAGCATCAACAGTTCCCTGAAAAGGAGACTGCGGAGGAAAGCGCTGCAGGCTAGGAAAGCAGCTGCGGGAGCTGGAACGTCGGCAACTATAAGGCCGACATCCAGCACTGAGGCCCAGAAGAGAGGTAGAGGTGCAGAGGGCACCCCACCGGAGTTGGCTAAGCCTGTGAAGAGGCACAAGACGGCCCAGCAGCCGACGAACAGAGAGTCGTCGGGATCTGGACTGACGGCCACTCAGAGGACCAATCCCCTGACAGTGGTGGTGGCCGACACCAACTACCCGGACTCATTGCTCACTGCTGAGCAGTTCGAGATATCCACGGAGGCTACCTGGAGGGTGCTTGGAAAAGTGTCCCCAGATCAATGGCCAAGATTCGTGACCTTCTTCTGCAGAGTAGGGGTCTTTGTATTTGTGGCAGCCGACCTAGCGGCTAAAGCTTCGCTACTCAAAGTGGTGGTCGACATAGAGTCGTAGGAAGGTGCAACCCTTGAGGCAAGTGGGGTTGAGTTACTCCAGAAGATGGTGAGGGCTACAACGTGGTTCCCGGGCAAACCGCAAGAACCGTCTTAGTTGCTCCTTCGGTTGGAGGGATTCAACCCCTCACTGAAGACAGCGTCCTGGTGAATTGCCAGGCACGAAAAGCCCCAGGGAGGGGACACACTAGGAGGCACTAGGCGTCTCCTAGTCGTGTATATTCCTGAGTCCCAAACGAGGGCCCTCGCGGCCCTCAACCACAGGCTCTTCTATCACTTTGGACAGGTCAACTTTAGGGTTACCGTCCAGGGACAGGAGGAGCCTGTTGAGACGCAGGAAGACCTGGAGCAGACCTAAATGACTGCTCCTAGTCTTATCATTACCCAGATCAACTTGTATCACAGTAAAGACGCCTCTGCAGTTTTGTAGAGGGGCATGGCTGCGAGGCATACAGGTATCTTGCTAATCCAGAACCATGGTTAGTTCGAGATACCATTAGGGGATTAGGGGGGGGGGGGCTGGTTTTTTTGTTACAGGGACTCCAAGACGGCCAAACCACCAAGGGCGTGTATACTGACGAAGGGAGTTAGCGCTGTCCCACTGCTTGCACTATGTTCGAGAGACCTGATGGTGATAGCCATGGATCTCAAAGAAATAGGGAGGCTAATTCTGGGTTCAGCTCATTTCCCTTATGACAGCGATACCAACCGAACAGTGGAGGTACGTACACTGGTGGAATATTGCAAGGTAAGAAGTATTCCTCTTCTGCTGGGGTGCGATGCTAATTTCCACCATATTTTGTGGTGTAGCACGGACGTCAACTCAAGAGGAAATGAGCTACTGGAATACCTAATCACTACTGATTTAGATATTCTCAACACGGGGAACACACCGACGTTCCGTAATTCGGTCAGGGAACAAATCATTTACATCACTCTCTGCACCAGTAGTTTTAGGTATATTATCAAGAAGTGGAGGGTTTCAGAAGAACCCACTCTCGCAGATCACTCACAGGTAGAGATCGTGTTGGAATCTGTTGTACCCGCTGGCCCTAACTGGGCCAGCGGATCACTAAGATGATAATAATAATAATAGGAATTTTAAAATTAACTTAAAAAGTCAATCAAATTATAAGAAATCAAGAAATAACAAATAAAAATACATAAATGATAATTAGAATATTTATTTATGAAGTTCTAATTGTTTTTCTCTTGGTTTTCAAATAAAATTGTGTTTTATAAAGCACTGACAGTGAAATGACAAGAAAATATTTCAATGTTTAAAGTGGTATTCATTTTAAACTTTCAGCAACATTTGCCCATCTATAAGAAAATTATTAGCTTTTTCCCGACGCATTCATGGACAGTCTAATATGTAACACTTCAGTTTGTCACTTGGAGTCCTGTCGAGGTTTCATGGTTAAATTTTCTATCACATGAATTTTCTGAAACTTACCGACATAACTGTCAAATTCAAAAATTAAAACGAAAAAACAAAGCACGTAGGCAGGGAAAACCGCAACGCCGTCTGGCGGTGTCTCAGAGCAGGATCAGAATATGATACTTCAACTTTGGCTATCTAGTGACCAGAGGCTGGTTCCTAGGTCAATTCGAGACGCGGACACTCTGGAGGTGGCAGCCGAAGCTTCCACGGAAGCCATCAAAGCTACTTATGAAAGTAATTGTCGACCTACAAGAGTCCGAAAGGCTGGGGATACACACTGGTGGAACGGAAAACTCGAAGAGCTTCGCAGGGAAACTAGAGAGAGGTTCAGGCGTGCCAGTACTGGCAAAAGGAAGGAACTATGGATGTTATTTACAACGATGAGCGAAGAATAAAGAGGTGCAATGCGTAAGGCAAAGCAGGAGAGCTGGACCAATTTTTGCACAGACATCGAGAAGGGAGCTGAGGCGGCTAGACTAGATAGGCTGCTTTCTCGAAATCCGAACGCTATTCTCGGCACTCTGAAATTGCTTGGAGGGGGATACTCAGAGTCGGACGGGGATACTTTGGCCCATCTGATCAGGGCACATTTTCCAAGCTTTTAAAGGTCTGCAGAAGGGGGGACGGTAACTCAGAGGCAAGCCAAGTCACGTGTGGCCCAACTGGGCCTGAAACAGCGGCTTGCCAACGATATTGTCACCCCTGCCAAGGTCAGGTGGGGCCTGAAATCCTTCAGTCCTTACAATTCTCCTGGCCCGGATGGCATATATCCAGCCCTTTTACAGAGGGCTAGAGAAATCATCATAGGGCCGCTAGTGAAACTTACTAGGGCTAGTCTGACGTTGGGATATGTCTCGACGGCATAGAGGGGTACGAGAGTAGTCTTCATTCCGAAGGCAGGTAGGATCGGTTATACTTCACCCAAGGATTTCCGGCCACAAGGAGCAACACGCTTATAGGGCTGGTCATGGACATCGAAGAAGCCTTCCATAACACCTCTGGAGAGGTAATCAGAGCAGCCATGATTACACATGGTGTGCCTACTGCAGTCGTGGAATGGACGTGCCACAGGTTGGCCTACAGGAATCTAACTATGACTAAGGGTGATGTCACTCTAAGTAGAACCATTGACTAGGGATGTCCGCAGGGGGGAGTTCCATCACCCTTGCTGTGGTGCCTAGTAGTGGATGAATTGCTTCATCTACTCTTGAGTCAGGGCCTCCAAGTCATAGGCTATGCATACGATATATTGGTTATCGTCCGCGGTCAGCATCTGGATGTGCTCTTCGGAGTAATGCAGCAAGCACTTGGAGAACAACAACTGGAAATCAAAGAACGAGCTAAATATCTAGGAGTAATTCTGGATAAGAAGCTGTCATGAAACGAGCACCTGGAAAACAAGTGCAAGGAGCCAGTAGCGACCCTATGGCTCTGTGGGAGGCCCATAGGGAAAAGCTGCGGCTTGAAACCGGAGCCACTTATGTGGATCTATACAGCGATGTTGCGGCCCAGGTTAACCTATGCGGCGGTAGTCTGGTGGAGCAGGCTCGAGCTGTCCACTGTGAAGTCTTGACTGAAAAGGATCAGGGGACTGATTTTGAAAGGCGTCACTGGAGCCTCTAAGTCGATACCCACGATGGCACTAGGGGCACTAATAGGCTTAGAGCACCTCCATCTTACCATCAAGGCCGTGGCTGCGAAGGCGGCCCGGAGGCTGAATTTGGTAAATAACAGAAGGATCTCGACAGCAGTGAAGATCCTAGTCGACATCGCGAGGAGGCCGACCCTGAACATGCCCAGGGACAAAATGGTCACTCGCTACCTCTTCGACAAGAAGTTTCCAGTCAGCCTATCCACGAAGGAGGAATGGGTTAACGGCGACGCATACCTGCCCAGTGGTGGAGACCACTGGTTTACAGATGTCTACAGGAACCAGGAGAATGCAGGAGCCGGCGTATATCGTAGAAGGAATGAAATGGGCTTCACAATTGAGATGGGGTCCTACGCCACAGTTCTACAATCTGAGATTACGGCCATACTTCAGTACGGCGATAAAAGTAGAAACATCCGTATCTGCTCAGACAGCAGGGCTGCTATATTGGCCTTGAATGGAACAACGACTACGTGGCTATTAGTATGGGAATGCTTTGAGGCACTAAATACGTTAGCAACCGCAAACAGATTCACTCTGCTATGGATCCCTGGACACAGTAATATCAAGGGCAATGAGATATCGGATTGGCGAGCCAAGCCAGCAGCGGGAAGAAATTTTACTTTACCCGAGCCAGTTGTAGGTATTTCCAGCAGGTCAGTCACTGCAGAAATTAACAGCTGGCTGACTGAGGAACATCAGAATGAGTGAGACTTGGTCTCTGGTTGGAGACAGGCCAAAACACTCTTGGACTCAACGCTTAACTTCAACCGAGCTAAGGAAATATGCAAGCTCGGGAGGATTGAAATCAAAGTCCCAACAGAACTGTTCATAGGACATGGGAACTTAGGATATCACAGAAATAAGATAGGGCTTGCAGGAAGTCCCCTCTGTCGTCTGGGCGGAAAGGATAATGAGACATCTACTGACATCCTTTGCTACTGCCCTGTGGTTGCGGGGAAACGTCTAACACTCACAGGCAATCACTGCATCAGTGAGTCAGAGATATCAGCCAATAGCGTGGCTGCGGTCGTCTCCTTATGGAGAGAACTATAGAGTCATGCTTAGGCTCACAAGGGGACGCAACGGGATTATCCAAGCGTCAGGGGCTGTCACGGTCTCAACCCAGAACTAATAACAATAATAATACTATACCAGGAAAGGTGACACTGTCATGCCGAAGTGACCTACTTTATCAAGAATCCCCTATGATAATAAATATGAACAAGCGATCATCAGAAGTATTAGGAAATAATAAAAATACTAAAATAATGTTGTACTATTATTTTGAAAACATCAGAATCAGCAAGTCAACGGTATATTTTTAGTAAGTAATTCTAAGATGGTTCTCACTGAGATAAAACGCCCAAGAATGATGAGAAATGGCCGTCCAGGTCCTCTCATATGCCCCAAAAACACTTGTGGAGCCATGTTCAGCGCTAAAGTTATTTTTTCATTGTATTCAGGTTTCAGAGATCCCATGACAAGTAATTCGGTACATGATTGGGAATAGCCTACAAAAAAAACTTCACTTTTTCCAGTCTGATTCAAAATGAAGTCTATTGTTTCGGGAATGTCGATAACACCACTTTCGTGCCAACTGCATTAAAAAATTATTTAAATTTTGTCTGATTCAATAAAAAAATACCTAAAAAATGTGACTTATATTAAGTTATATTTTACTAATACTAGGTTCACCTGAAGTTCCAGAAGCTAGAACTTGTTGTTGGGTAAGTTTGATGTTTTTGGGTAAAAATAGTTCCTCGATTATTTCCCATCCATACGTCAAATCCTTTGTCAGCGAGCAGATAAGCTTTTGAGAAAATATCCTAATTAGCCATCTTAATATGAAGAATTATAAACTTTCTTGAATCGTGAACATACAATTCTCTTATTTATTAACTTTTAAGTGCGAATAAAAATAAGGGGTCGTCAATGAACTATATACGTTACTAGTTTGTGGTTGGAGGAGGTCAAGCCAAAATATGCGGTTTGTAACAGGGTGAGGTGGGGGAGGGGTCTAGTGCAGAAAAAACAATGTGTGAAACTAACGCTAATTTCAGGGTACCATTTCCCTGGAAAAAATTAGTTTTGGTTGTTTTAATGGTACCATTACACAAGGTATCGTTTCCCTTGGACTTGAGGTACGAAACGTCATCTGCCGTCAATTATTTTTTCAGAACGCAATCATAAAAATGGCGTGTTTGCATGCCTCCATAGACAAACGAAAAAGCACGTTTTTTGAGCGGCGCCTGGCGGTGCGTTTGATGAGTTACAAAATAGGGTTCAGTTAGCACGGCGTGACGTAGAGTTCAAAAAAGAGCTTTGTTTGTGCATGCCCGAGTATTTTCGTCACGCTAGACTTGGCTAGAGAGAGATCGTCGTAGACAAAGATAGAAAGAGAATTCATGGTGGATTAGTGAGTCGATGTTTCTAGCGAAGAGTATATCGTGTTCTTATCGCCTGTCACAAAATACTTTGTTGTCCCATTCACGCTCGCTAGAACAAAAATGCAGCAGAGCTCATGCGTATCTTCGCCGACTCAAAACGTGATTTTGCATTTTTCCATGGAGACAATGAAATCACGCCATTTATGATTTTGTTCTGAAAAGTATCGTTCGTAACTAGTGTGGACTGACGGCTTTCCTTTTTGAAACTCGCGCTGTTTTTGTAACTCGTCTCCGGTTCGGGCGCCTACGGCGCCCTTACCTACCACTCGTCACAAAAACATTGCGCTCGTTTCAAAAAGGCCGTCAGTCCACACTAGTTACGAAATGTACTATTACAGTTTTGCGGCAAAAACAATAGAGTTTCAAATTATGTTGTTCTTATATATATCCTCTACGCTTCCTGTGGTAAGTCGAAGCGTCCACCGTGGGTCTTTTTTAAAAAACCCGGAAGGACGGAAAGCCAAATCGGATTAATATTAGATCGATTGACCCTACTGATTTTATTAGTGTGTGTATTAGGGTGTGATCGTCAGCGCAATGAACTCACCAACTTACAACCTAGTACGCTTCCGCATCAAAGAACTGAATCCTTCCACCAGAAACTCTATTACACACGTCCAAAACTCTTTTGACTTTATCAAAAGGATACAACAGATTCACATTCAACCCCTAGTCATCCTAATGAGTTTTGACGAAATAACTCTCTTTATGAAAGTACCAATCTCTGATACGATCGATATTATTGAATCCTTTTCAAACTTCCCCTACGATTTCATACCTTTGATAGAACACTGTCTCAATAATACTTACTTCTCTTTCAATAACCAATTTTGCTAACAAACCTCAGGAGCAGCAATGGGATCTCTAATCTCACCTGCAATAACCAACATCTTTATGGGACATCTAGAAACTAAAATCTTCAACGAATCCAAGCTAAAACCAGAATTTTGCTACTGTTACGTTGACGACACTTTTGTTATCTGGAGACATGGACTAGATGAACTACACAAGTTTTCCGATTTCATCAATCCTACCCTAATATCCAGTTTACAGTGGAAATTGAACAAAACGAAAAATTGCGTTCCTTGGACGTATTAGTTTACAAAAGATCTGAGAACGCATTAGGACATGAAGTTTGCAGAAAACCCACCCATACAAACAGATAACTACATGCTTCCTCCCACCACCATCCATCTCAAAAGCAATCAGTCATCAACTCCCTTGTATACAGAGCTGTCTCCAAAATCGACAAAGATAACTTACGAAAGGAATTACAAAACGTTGAATAAATCCTAATACAGAACGATTACACGCACAAACAAATTTATAAAGCAATAAGAAAATACACTAAAGAAATAAGTCAACACAACCTACTAAAGGAAGAGCGAGAATAACGACCATCATCCAAACCTACATTCAAGGTATCACAGAACATATAGAAAGAATTCTCAACAAACACAACATCCAAACCATATTTAAACCACCTTCGAAAGATAGGACAACTTCTAAACAACCCTAAATATAATAAGGCACCTCTCAGTGATCCGGGAGTATATAAAATTCCTTATTCTTGTGGCAGAGTCTAAATTGGAGAAACCGGGAGTGCAGTGAGCCTACGTGTAAAGGTACATGAGAGTAAAGTCAGGCTATGACATTTCACGCAATTAGCACTAGCTGAGCAACAAATCGAAACAGGACATAGCATTTTATTTGGCAAAACAACCAACATAGAAAAATCATACAATATTCTTCCAAGAAAATATAGGGAAGCAATCGAAATCTTAAAATACCCTAATAACATCAATAGGGACAATGAATATAATATGAATCTGATTTAGCTTTTCTTCCTCCTGGGTTTTTGAAAAAAAGACGTGATTGGCCCCAATGATTTAAAATAACTTTTTCTATTGAATATAATAAGGTAATCAATTTCACTTTAATCATATTTTTCAATTATAGTGTTAACATTTATAAAAAAAAACCCTTAAAGAACATGCCAGAGAATACTATCCAATTGAAACTTTCGAGACGCTTATGACTAGCATATCTTCCCTCTAATTTTCTTTGTTTCTTGTGTTCAGAAAATGCAAAATTGTACTTCTCAGGAGGCTGTCTATTTTAAGCTGCCAGGTTTAATAGTATTTGTTTCTTTGAAAATTTATCTGTTGTTTTCCTGTACTATTTTCTATATCGTAACTTGGGTAGCTATATGTCCCTTTCGGAATGGTTGAAGTGTTACTTGATGATAAACGAGATTCATCGTAATGTGATAGGTCCAGCTCAGGATGCGATGCGCCTGAAGTATGATGCCTCATGTTTAGATCCGTTCGAGGTGAATTTAGATTCGTATGAGGAATACTTAGGCGAGATTCTGGTGCACTTGCTTCTGGACAACAAACGACATCATTATGGAGAACATCGGCACAAGGTGGACCTTTTCGTTTTCAGCTGGTATTTTCCTTTGTTACTTTCTCGTCTTAAGTGATTCCTTATGATTTTATCTTTGATTAAAAAAGAAGTTTGTAGCCTCTTCCAATGATGATAAAAGACAACGAATCTTGCCGACGTTTCGTGAACATTGCAGTTCACTTCTTTAGGGTTGGCCTGAAACTGAAGTTTCAGGCTATGCTGTTCTTATATATGTATTCTCCACGATGTCTGTGATTGGCCAGAGCGCCCCATGGTGGGGACTGGTCGAACATGATTGGCCAATCAAGTCTTTTTTTTAAAACCCGGGAAAGCGGAAAACCAAACCGGATTGGTACTATATTCATTGTCCCTATTGATGTTATTAGGGGCTTTCAAGACTTCGATTGCTTCTCTATGTTTTCTTGGAAAAATATTGTACGTTTTTGTGATAACTGTTGTTTTGTCAAATAAAATTCTATGTTCTCTTTCGATATGATGCTCAGCTAATGCTGATTGCGTGAAATATTTCAGCCTGACTTTACTCTCGTGTTTCTTTACACGTTGGGTTACCGCCCTCCCGGTTTCTCCAATATGGACTTTGCCACAAGAACAAGGGATTTTATATACTCCCGGATCACTAAGAGGTGCCTTTTTATGTTTAGGGTTGTTTAGAAGTTCTTCTATTTTCGCAGGTGGTTTGAATATGCTTTGGATGTTGTGTTTGTTGAGAATTTTTCCTATTTGTTCTGTGATACCTTGAATATAGAGTGGGTGGTGGTCGTTTTCTCTCTCTTTCTTCAGTAGGTTGTGTTGATTTGTTTGTTTTGAGTGTATTTTCTTCTCGCTTTATCAATTTCTTTGATTGTGTAATCGTTTTGTATTAGAATTCGTTTAAAATTTTGTAGTTCCTTTTGTAAGTTATCTTTTCTGTTATGGAGACAGCTCTGTATAGAAGGGAGTTGATGACCGATTGCTTTTGAGATGGTTGATGGTGGGAGGAGGCATGTAGGCATGTCTTAACGTCTAATCAGATTTTTCGTAAACTGTACGTCCAAGGAAGGTAATTTTTCGTTTTGTTCAATTTTCATGGTAAACTGGGTATTAGTGTGTAATTAATTAATGAGATCAAAGAACTTGTGTAGTTTATCTAGTCCATGTCTTCAGATGACAAAAGTGTCGTCAACGTAACGATACCAAAATTCCGGTTTAAGCTTGGATTTGTTAAAGATTTTAGTTTCTAGATTTTCCATAAAGATGTTGGCTATTACAGGTGAGATTGGAGATCCGATTGCTGATCCTAAAGTTTCTTTGTAGAATTGGTTATTGAAAGAGAAGTAGGTATTAGTTATAATTGAATCATCGTGAAAGCTTTAAATCTATTAATAATAAAATACAACGATTTTAAGATGAAATAATTTTTTTTCTGTGATGAATTAATATACTGTTCAATTTGTTCAAATGAATATTTTATATATAATATTTTTTTTAGGAGAGTACCGCTTTTCGAAAAATACTTGGATAGAATCCAAAATAACTAGATTGAATTAAGCAACTATCCAAAAAAGTTGTCTAATAGCTTAGAAATTGTTAAAAAAATTATTCAAGTTGTTATAAACAAATAAGTGATTGAAAATTGATTCATGTGGATTGCCAGTGATTCATGTGGATTGCCAGTGATTCGTGGAATGATTTGCAGTTACTTTGCACAATTTATAGACAAAGACCGTTTTTTGATATTAGATTCATTCATCCAATAACAACTAATGATTTTTTAAACAAATTTAATTAACAAATGCACTGTCCGGCTATTTTTAGAAGTAAGAACTGGGGTTTTTCGACGTAATGAAGTGTAAATTACTCATTTCTAAACTTTTGGGGACCTTATATGAGAATCATCAATTTTAATTGTTAACAACCATTTTTTTAACAAATTTTTATCATCTCAGGCATTTGAAAAAAAATTGCGTTTCTGTAAGGTATTAGCAGAGTGTTATTTGGTAATGGCCCTGCACTATCGGTCGATAACAATTGATAATTGACTTTTGACTTTAACTGATAATTGATAACAATTGAAAATAATTGCTTAATTTATTATAGTTATTTTGGATTGTAAAACAAAATTAATTAAAAAATGCATTTTCCGGCTATTTCTGAAGGTAAAAATTCGTTGACTGATTTTTTAACTTTTTTTAGAATCCTCGATAACAATCCACTATTGTCATTGTCATTAATAATTTTATAGACAAAATTTGGTCCTTTCATATATTTTTAATCATGAAATTCCGTGTTTCTTGGGGATATTTCAAATTAACGTAACCGTCAATCATTTTTTATGTGTCTGGGGACCTATATGGTCCCGGATCCATAAGAATTTGAAGGGCCCGGACACAAACCCTTAAGAATTTGAAATGTCCGTATTCTGACCCGGACACTTCAGGAATTGAAGGGCCCGGGTTCAGACCTGGACCCTTAAGGATATAAAACATGCACACGATTGAAATCCGAAACACCTTCTAATTTATCATAATATTAATTTTATTGACTGAAAATTCAACTATTATATTTCTGGTTGAAATTGATCTTTCATAGTCAAAAAAGAAGTAATCTTTTTTGCTTGGAAATTCAACTAGTTGCTTGAAAGTTGAATTACTTTGTTTAAAATTCATTTTTGTTGTTAAAAATACATATTTTTAGTTGGAAATTCATCTCATGAGTTATAAATTTAACCAGTTTGCTGAAAATTCGATTTTATTGGTTAAGAATTAATTGTTTAATTTAAAAATATATCTATTCCATTTTTTATTGAAAACTGATATTTTTAACTGAAAATTGAACTCTTACAGTTTAAAATTCAATCAATTGGTTCAAAAGACATGTATTTTGTGAAAAAATTGTTTTTACTTGTAGAAAATTAATTTTTCAGTCCAAAATTAATCCTTTTTGGTTGAAAATGCAACTGTTTCGATGAAAATTAATCTATTTTAGTTGAAGATTCAACTAATTTACAGAAAATTCGTCTTTTTGGTTGAATTCATCTGGTTTTCATTTTCAATTAGAATATTTTTTGTCAAAATGTGAAGTATTATATTTTATTAAAAATTTGGCTTAAAAATTCAACAGTTTGATAGAAAATTAACTTTTTTGTTGAAAATTCATATTTTTGGATCAAAAATTCAATTGTTTTGTAGAAAATATGTATATTTTGGGTGAAATTCATCTCTTTTCGTGAAAACTTCATCTTCTTTGGTAAAAGATGTAACTGCTTGTTTGAAAATTCTTGTGATTTGTAACATTTCCGTGTTTCTTGGTAGAAAGTTAATCTTCTTGGATTAAAGTTGTTCATTTTGGTTCGAAAGTCAACTATTTCGGTAAAATTTAAACTATTCATTTGAAAGTGTAAATAATTGGTAGAAAAAAAAATTTCCTGAAAAGTCTACTTTTACGTAGAAAATGATGTATTTTGTTGGAAATCAGTCTTTCTGGGTAGAAAATTCAGCTTGGTTTTTTTTAGTTGAATTTAAGTGGTAGAAAATTCATTTTTATTGTTGTTAAAAATGAAGTTTTTAAACTAAAAGTGTAACTATTCCATTTTTGGTTGATAACTAAAAAAAATTAAAATAAAAAATAGATTTTTTGTTGAAACTTCAACTGTTTGGTTAAAAATTTATCTTTCTTGAGTAGTAATTAATTTTTTGGTGAAAAATTAAAAAATTAAAAGTTCCGCTCCTTGTTAGAAAATTTAGCCATTTTCTTTAAAAATCATCATTTTGGAATACAAATTCATCCTTTATAGTATAAAAGTCATCTTTCTTAGTCAAAAATAAATTTTTTAAATTTTTTTCATTTGTTTGTGAAAGAATACTTTCCTTTAACCTTAACTGACATTTTAAAATAATTTGTATTTGAAGGATTTTATGCCGTGGCTACATTCTTTGGGTTTGATTATTCAAATGATCTTACCTAAGGATACATTTTTTCCAACAGAAACCCAATCTATAGAACTTTGTGAGAGGGCATGGACGAGGTAAGCAATAGGCTTATTTCTTTGGATTTTATTAATTTGTTCTCCAATTCCACCTGGTATACGATGAATTTTAAGAAAGTACCCATCTTGCGTTTTTAAGTTATATTCCTCAAACGGGTAACCATCATCAGTTATCATTTGTCTCTGTTTGATATTCAAAATCGAAAATGGGTGCTAATTCTATTTCAAACTAATTCATATCGATGTATTTTAATTTATTATGTAATTACTTACAATTTTCTTGTTCACATCTTGACAAATACTCGGCACCAGAATAATACTTACATGAGTAAGTAATTGCAGTATAATAAAGCTCTTCATGTTGCGAATACAAACTTAATTACATTTAGACAGACTAAACTGAATTTTGTACTTTCAGTATGAAAATTGTAAATCATAAGCAGCATCAGCAACAAACATTGAAGGACTGAAATAATGTTTTTACTGAGCGTGCCATATTCTGCGTTAGCGAACCGCATTTTATATAGTAGTGTTGAATTAGGATATAAATTAGGTTTCTGTGCGTCAAATAAGTAAAGAAATACGTGATGTAAACAATAAAGTATTACTTTTGTTTAAACATTCTTTATTAGTTACTAACTTGATAATGAATTCACGTGGTATGTTCATAGTAAATTACAAACGAGTAAGAATTACTTACGAGTATTCTATGCAAAATAAAATAAACTATCGTCAATTATGTCAAAGATCTTAAACGTGGTATGTTTTATATTTTCATGTTCATAAACGCTATCGGTACCGAGAAAAATTACTCGTTGATTTAAAAATCATTATTAACGACAATCTTTGTGTATACGATGCCCTCCTCGCCTTATTTCACTGAACCGGATAATATTTAGCACAAGATTTGACTAAAAAAATTGTTTGACTGAATTAATATCTGGATATTCAACTATGGGACAACGATCTGGACATTAAAGTATAATATTTAGATATTCAATATTGAATTGTACTGTTTAACTGTATTGAAACCTAATACCTGAATATTACATTTTTTAATTTTGATATCAAACCTTAATATTATATTGATCGTCTATTGTAATATCCGGTCGCAAATAATAAATTAATTCCTAATATCCTTTTTCAGGGTGCCTAGCCAAACGATGATTTTAAATTCCTGGTTATCACCCGGTAAATTTATAAGGGTTTATAGATACGAATGATTTCGAACAACTTTCAAAGATTTCAAGACATTTCTAACCATTTTAAAAGATTTCGAAAACTTCTCATTTTTAACAGTGAATTTGGGAAAAGCGTTATAGTTCTGAACTTGAAACGGTATTTTAAAATAAATTTTCTTCTTGTAAATTATAATTAAATTATTTTTCATAATTCCACTGCTACAAATTCCCTGTTCCAAGTCAACTAATAATTCTTCATGAAAATTCCCTTCCGTAAAGTCTAAATTATATGTAATTCTTTATGGAAATATCCTGTTCTTCGGCTGTTCCAAAGTGAAAATTATCAATTTACGCACCAATTCAGAATTATATTAATTTACAAATCTTTCTATTATAATTCAGCAATATAGTAACTTCCTTTTTCTAAAGCTTGGAAGAGGAAAATTCCAAATTCTAGCAAATTTTTACTTGCAAATGAATAATAATTTTTGAATTTAAACAAATTCTGATTCGGAACGAGAAATTTTCCAATTCTGACAAATGTTTACATGTGAAGCGGATAGTTTTTGTAAATTCTCTTTTTGTAAATCAGGATTAAAATTTCCTGTTCCGAATTCAGAATTACTTGTTTCCCTGCTTTTTCTCAGAATTATAATTCTTTTAGCAAATTCACTGTTTCATGTCGGAATTGTAATTCTCTTGAAAAATTCCCTATTCCAAGTGACATTCGACGGAAACATTCCCTGCCGTGGATAAAATAAATTAATTTTCAACTGATTGGTCGAATTTTTCACCAAAAAGATCAAACTTCAATCCAAAACAGTTGCATTTTTAACAAACCAGTTGCATTTTCAGTCCAAGAACATGAATCTTTTATAAAACAGTTGAATTTTTCAGCAATAAAGATGAATTTTCAATGCAGAACTTTTCTATCAAAAAAGATTAATTTTCAATCTGAAAACACGTATAGTGTATACGAAAGGATGAATTTTCTACAGAAAAGTAGAATTTTTGACCAAGAAAGATGACTTATTAACAAAATAATTCAATTTTCAACAAAATAAAAAAGAGCAATGCTTTGACTCTAATATAACCGAAATTATGGCCTTATGAAAATGACTTTTCTTATGAAATGTTATTGAACATGTTTTTTTTTTAATTTCTCGTTTTCAAAGGATAAGATAGGTATAATAGGGCAAATTTCCAATTTACGAGCATGATGTGTGCTTCGGTGTATTTAAAGTTAAAGTCATGTTTTTTGGATCTACTCAGAATAAATCTTATTTGATCAATTAACTGGCAACTTTCACCAGCGATTCATAGGAAATTAGTTATTCCAGAAAACCTAGATTTTTAAAATCATTTACTAAAACATACTTCTAGGGGTACTTTCATTCCTATACAGGTACTTGGGACTTGGAATAGATTAGAAAGACCCAATTTCCAGAAAACTAATTTTTCCCAATTTTCAATATATTTATAAGATATTTTTTCAAATGTTGAAGGGTTTCAGTTCTTGTAAGATATCCATGCTCCTGAACGACTTTTTTTTGGATGTAAAACTATATTTTCCAAAACAATCAAATTTAACTTTTGAATAATTTTCATGCAAATATGTTTACTAACCTCGTTGATTTTTTTCTTTTTTTCTGGAATGCCTTAAATCGCGGAATAGCAACCAAATTTAATGATTTTTTACCTAATGAATATATGAAGCAAAATAATCAATAAAATTTGAAGGTAAAAAAAAATAATAATTGGAATGGTTTTGTAAAGTTTTTAATGTAACACAAAATAATTCAGTATATTTTTACTAGTTACAAGTTTTATTTCTTCCGTAATTAATAAATAGATCTGCAATCTTCTCGTAGACGAGTATTCTCACTCCCCTGGTCAGAGAAAAACTGAGGTGGTTAAATTTCTTGAATTTTTCTCTACATACAACATTTGGAAGCCTTTTCACTAGTATTTCAACGTCCTGAAAGAAAATATAAGATTTCGTTAGTTATTCAGCAAAAGAGAAGCTCAAAAATTAATATCTATTAGGTGCTTGACAAACAGTAGACCATTTTACAAAATGTAATTTTCGAATACAAATCATTTTCCGAAGGGTTTAAACAGATTTTTTTACTCAAGGGTAACCCAAGAATGTATAAAAATATCAAACTAAGAGATGGAGTACTGTTTTATGATGGGTATCAATTTTACACGTTGCAAAAAGTCGCAATTATAATGAAACAAAACAAAATCAAAAATTTATTTGATTTTAACTACAGCGGTTTGAAAACACGGAAAAACAGAAGTGAATTATTGTTTGCAGGTAATTCTCAAGTAGATAAAGTTGAATTTTTTCGTATCGAAACAAAACAAGATTCAATAGCGTTAACATGGTAACCATTTCTAATATGTTGGGTAAATCTTAAAAATGTTTTGTTGCAGGTAAAGATTATTCTGAAATCACTGTGAGAATTACATTTTCTTTTTTTCTGTGTTAACTTACGGTATGATAAATTAATATGGACCGTTATCGTACATTTTATGAAAAATATTACACAAAAACGGTGATCATTTTTATCTGTTATTTGAAATCAACGTGTACAAATCGAATTTAAAATTTTAAAATTTCAGATATATGTAAAATGGTGGTAATGTTATTTAACAATTTTTCACTTAAAATTTGCAGCTTTGGACAGATGCGGGACAAGTCATTCTGCCTACTTTTTTATTTATAATTTCTAAACGAATTCGTCTGAGATTTTAAAACTTCATTACACAATTCATTATTCAAATGAAAATTGGAAAATGATTGGGACTTGAACTGCTCAACGTTTTTGGCAATCACCCTATATCATATGAAAATATAATGACCACTCCAATTTAAAATTATTTTTTGTGATTTGTTTCGTACTTCTGGAGGAGCGAAGAAATCTTGCAGCCCTTGAAAAATGGCTATAGGTACAGTCACTTTTTCCAGGGGGTAGTCTGGAGGAATTGTTGAGTTATATATTTTCACATTTTCACTTTTTCCATAATCATATTGACGAAAAGTACCTGTGTAAGAAAAATGCAATTAACATCATTGTAAAGAAACTCTTATGAAACTATTAAGTTCTAGATATAGGTTTTCTGCCTTTCTGTTCTGCATGAATTCTATTTATGTCCAGATATTAAAATTTCATCAAAAAAAAAAATATCGAGAACATTCTAATTTTCAGTTATTCAAGAAACTCAAAGAATTCACGGAAGTCAAGGAATTAACGAAATTCATGCAATCCCATGATTTCACGATATTCACGGGAATTTATGGAATTCAAGGGATTCACGGAATTCATAAGATTCATGGAATCCATAGAATTGATGGAATTCATAGAGTTCATGCAACTCATGAAACTAAAGTAATTTACGGCGTTCATGGAATTCATAGAGTTCACAGAATTCATAGAATGCACGGAATTCACTGATATCACGGAATTCACTGATATCACGGAATTCACGGAATTCATGGAATTTATGGTATTCATGGAAATCATGGAATTCGCGAAATTCATGGAATTCGCGGGAATAATAAAATTCATGTAATTCACGAAATTCACAAAATTCGTGTCATTTATCAAATTCATTGAATTCATGGAAATTTCAGAATTCACTAAATTCACAGAATTCACTAATTTCACAGAATTCACTAAATTCACAGAATTCACTAAATTCACAGAATTCACTAAATTCCCAGAATTCATGGCATTCAAGGAATTCATGGAATTCAATGAATTCACGAAATTAATGGATTCCATGAACTTCGCGAAGTCAGTGAATTCCGTAAATTCCATGAATTCCTTGAATTTTATAAATTTCTTGAATTTACAAACACAGACATTTTTATTATTTCTTGTAATCTTTATTTTAAGGAGTTAAAAAGTTTATCACTATTTTTTATAAATTTTTACGATTACCTGGGTTAATGACACCGGAACTATAATGAGTAAATTGTTTTGTAGATGCTCCTCCAGGAAGGTATACGACTTCTTTTTTCAGAACTTCCTTAAAATCACAATTTTTTCAAGTAACCTTATATAAAACTTAAGAAATATTAAAAGTTAAACATGTTGAAGTTATTTTTACCAAATCTACACCATTATAGTCGATTCCATACACTGTATATATAAGGATGAAGGCAAGAAATGTTGATATTCTATATTTTAATATTTGGGTACTAATATAAGCTGTGAAAGGTGACACTGTCATGCCGAAGTGACCTACTTTATCAAGAATCCCCTATAATAATAAATATGAATTAGCGATCATCAGAAGTATTAGAAAATAATAAAAATACTAAAATAATGTTGTGCTATTATTTTGATTACATCAGAATCAGCAATTCAACGGTATATTTTTAGTAAGTAATTCTAAGCTTGTTCTCACTGAGATAAAACGGCCAAGAATTATGAGAAATAGCCGTCCAGGTCCTTTTATATGCCCCAAAAACACTATTGGAGCCATATTCACAGCTAAAGTTATTTTTTCATTGTATTCAGGTTTCAGAGATCCCATAACAAGTAATTCGGTACATGATTGAGAATAGCCTACAAAAAAAACTTCACTTTTTCCAGTCTGATTCAGAATGAAGTCTATTGTTTCGGGAACGTCGATAACACCACTTTCGTGCCAACTGCATGAAACAAATGATTAAATTTTCTCTGATTCATTGAAAAAATACTTCGAAAATGTGATTTATATTGAGTTATTTTTCACTAATACTAGTTTCACCTAAAGTTCCAGAAGCTGGAACTAGTTGTTGGGTAAGTTTGATGCTTTTGGGAAAAAATGGTTCCTCGATTATTTCCCATCCATACGTCAAATCCTTTGTCAGCGAGCAGATAAGCTTGTAATAAAATATGCTAATTAATATTCATAAAATCAATAATTATATGCGTTCTTCAATTGTGCACATACAGTTGTCAGATTTATTAACTTTCAAGTGCAAAGAAGAATAAGGGGCCGTCCATAAACTATATTCGTTAATAGTTTCAGGATGAACGGGGTCAAGCCAAAATATACGGTTTGTAATAGGGTGAGATGGGGGAGAGGTCTAATACAGAAAAAACAATGTGTGAATCTAACGCTAATTTCAAGGTACGATTTTCCTGGAAAAAATTAGTCTTGGTTGTATGAATGGTACCATTACACAAGGTATCGTTTCCCTCGAACTTGGGTACGAAACGTCACCTGCCGTCAATTATTTTCACAGTTTTGCGACAAAAACAATAGAGTTTCAGGTTATGTTGTTCTTATATATACCTCCTATGATGCCTGTGATTACTCAAAGTGCACTACCGTTGGGACTGCTCGAACTGAATTGGCCAATCAAGTCTTTTTAAAAACCCGGGAGGACGGAAAGCCAAATTGAATTAATATTATATCGATTGTCCCTACTGATGTTAATATGGTGTGTATTAGGTTGTGATCGTCAAAGTAATAAACTTATCAACTTACAACCTATCACGCTTCCGCACCAAAGAACTGAATCCTTTCACAGGAAAATCTATCACACACGTACAAAACTCTTTTGACTTCATCAGAAAGATACAGCAGGCTTAGATTCAACCCCAATTGAAAACAATTGATATTATTAAATTCTTCTCAAAATTCCCCTGCGATCTCATACCTTTGATAAAACATTATCTCAATAGTACTTACTTCCCTTTCAATACCTAAAAAAACTAAAAAAATAAGCAGCAATGGGATGTCTAATCTCACCTGTAATAGCCAACATCTTTATGAAACACCTGGAAACTAAAATCTTCAACGAATCCAAGCTGAAGCCGGAATTTAAGTACAGTTACGTTGACGAAACTTTTGTCATCTGTAGACATGGACCAGATAAACTACACAAGTTTTCCGATTTCATCAATCCTACCCTAATATCCACTTCACCGTGGAAATTCAACAAAACGGAAAATTACGTTCCTTGGACATAATAGTTTACAAAAGATTTGAAAACACATTAGGACGTGAAGTTTGCAAGGAACCCACCCATACAAACAGATAACTACATGCTTTCTCCCACCACCACCCATCTTAAAGCAATCAGTCACCAACTCCCTTGTATACAGAGCTGTCTCCAAAACAAAGATAACTTACAAAAGGAATTACAAGACGTTGAACAAATCCTAATGCAGAACGATTACACACACAAACCAATTGATAAAGCAATAAGAAAATATACTCAAAAAAGCAAGTTGAC
>CAKNXH010000243.1:833762-877079 GCA_932178445.1 Andricus quercusramuli
GTGCACGTGCACAGATGTCCCTTGCCCAACTGTGCACGTGCACAGATGTCCCTTGCCCAACTGTGCACGTGCACAGATATCACTTGCCCAACTGTGCACGTGCACAGATATCACTTGCCCAACTGTGCACGTTTATGTCCTTACGTAAGGGTTTATACGAGGGTGATCCTTTGTATCTATGTATGATAAATTTTTAACAGTTTTACTTATTAAATCCTGGTGGAATGGAGCGTATTAACTTTCTTAATGTTAGTTTGAAAATATTTCAAATATTATTTTTAAGAAATTATTCTTTTCAAATTATTAAAGATATGTGAAAATCTCTCTTTGTTCGACCTGAATGCCTCCAATTTGCTGAATGCCTTGCTTTCTCTAAATTCCTTCAATCCTATGAATTCCTTGAAATCTGTGAATTCTTCGAATTTTCTGAATTCTTAGGATTCTCTGAATTCCTTGAACTCTCTGAATTACTTAAATTCTCTGAATTCCTTGAATTCTCTGAATTCCTTGAATTCTCTGAATTCCTTGAATTCTCTGAATTCCTTGAATTCTCTGAATCCTTGAGTTCTCAGAATCCTTGAATTCTCTGAATTCCTTGAACTCTCTGAATTACTTAAATTCTCTGAATTCCTTGTATTCTCTGAATTCTCGGAATCCTCTGAATTATCTGAATCCTTGAATTCTATGAATTCCTTGTATTCTCTGAATCCTTGAATTGATTGAATTCTTCGAATTTTCGGAATTCTCAGAATTCTTAGAATTTTCTGAATTCTTTGACTTCTCTGAATCCTTGAACTCTCTGAATTCCTTGAATTCTGTGAATTCTTCGGATTCTCTTAATTCTCTGAATTCCTTTAATTCTCTGAATTCCTTAAATTCTCTGGATTCCTTGAATTCGTTAAATTTGTTTAATTCTCTGAATTCCGTGCATTTGTTGAATTTGTTGAATTCTTTGAATTCTCGGAATTCCTTGAGTTCGTTGAGTTCCTTCAATTCGCTGAATGCCTCCAATTCGCTAAATGCCTTGCTTTCTCTGAATTCCTTGAATTCGTTCAATTTGTTGAATTCGTTAAATTTGTTGAATTCTCTGAATTCCTTGAATTTGTTGAATTCGTTGAATTCCTTGAGTTCGTTGAATTTCTGGAATTCACGGAATGCATTTAAATTTGCTGAATTTCTAGAATTCTCTGAATTCCTTGAATTCTCGCAATTTCCTGAATTATCTGAATAACCTGAATTCTCTGCATTCCCTGGATTTGCTGAATTCTCTGAATTACTTAAGTTTGCTGAATGCCTTGCTTTCTCTGAACCCCTTGAATTCTGTGAATTCTTCGAATTTTCTGAATTCTCTGAATTCCTTGAAATCTCTGAATTACTTAAGTACAACCCTTACGTAAGGACATAAACGTGCACAGTTGGGCAAGTGACATCTGTGCACGTGCACAGTTCGGCAAGGGACATCTGTGCACGTGCACAGTTGGGCAAGTGACATCTATGCACGTGCACAGTTAGGAAAGTGACATCTGTGCACGGTAAAGTGCACAAGAGTCCATCTGTGCACGTCTAAATTTCGACGTGCACAGTTGTCCAAGTACCATCTATGCACGTGCACAGTTGTCCAAATGACAACTGTACACGTCGAAATTTCGACGTGCACAGATGGGCTCCTGTGGTCTTGGACGTGCACAGATGGACGTGCACAGTTGTCCGTCCGGCCATCGACGTGCACAGTTGGGCACGTGCAAAGTTGCTACGTGCAAAGTTGTCCGTCACCCAGCACCTATCAGCGGGGTTCTTTTGCAAGAAAGAGCATGACATAAGGCCGGAGACTTATGACAGCGCGATTATAAGTAAAAGCGAAATACTGACCTCTTCCATTTAAATTGTACATTTCGAGCCTTTAGCGCAAAAATCGCGCCATGCTTAACGTACTCGCCGAAAAAACTAAAAGGTATTTGTAATATTGAGTGTATGACAAAAGAGTGCTTATATTTTCGTATAAAATCGAGCATCTCCTATATTTTCCGATTTATCCTCTGTTCTAGTGTGGCGTTAATTTACTAGTTATTTAGGTTATTTAGGTTTTGGTAAGGCAAATTTCCTCGACTCCAACTATGAAGGTCAAACGGATTTTATCAGTTAATAAATTATTGGAATTCCAAGCACGCTGAAATGAAGGGAGGATCGCGATTCTACTACTGGATGTAAATCATATGAGAAAATTCAGGAAAAGCCATCGTTGTTCAACAGAGACGATACCCATAAAAGCTCAATTCTCAAGGCTGAGATTCCATCATGAAGCATCGACGTGATCATTTGCCATTTCGATGATCCCCAGGTCGTCTGTTTCGTGCACTGCGACTCTTGGATGCTGATATCGTCAGGGTATTCAATTTTCAATGTTTTTTGTTATCTCCGGTTGATCTGAACTTGCATACTTTTTCCATGAACTTTTCGCATTTTTGAAACCTCTAGTAAGCTCCTATTTTGCGACATTTTAGAAAATTCTATAATAATCTCTCACGACTCTTATATTTACATATTCGATTTTGAACTCGATTTTAATTATTTAAATGATTTAACCGTTAATGTATGACTAAAATCTCGCTCGATGAACAAATTATATATTTAAGTATGTGAGTGTATGTTTGTCTGTGAATATTCGTGCCTATTTTTCACTTCATTGATTTTGACAAAGTATGACCAGCTATATGAGTATATGAATATATTTTGGACTTCTTGCTCGTGTCTTTATTGCCTCTTCAATCTCACTCAACCTGCTCACATATCTTTTTCTAATTCTTGTATGTTCATTAAATATAATTATTAATGATTTGACCCGTATGACAATTTCTAGAGTAAATTCAAGTTGAACTGGTGAGACATCTATTTACACGAATTTTGAATATCGTACAATACAAATTCTAATCGGATCTTTCTCTATTGATACATATTTTAAAGCTGATTTTTGATGATTCTTGCTTCTTTAAAAGATGTTTGATGTAATCCGTTTACAATATTGATAAAATAAATGAACGGGTTACAATTAGTAGAGGTTGGGTAATTTAGTTTAAAAAAAGACTATATGTACATGTACAAGTCAAATGAACAATTCATTCTATTTATTGCAACAAGTAGTGGACGATTGACATTTGGAATTGCACAAGATTTTTAGTTTTTTGCATTTACAGGTATTTGCAGTACGCAAATATATAGGCTCAGTAGGCACTTCACTAATATCTAAAAAAATTTCTTTGCATATATCGATTTGATTCCTGGAAAATAATGTATTTATAATTCCTTGATTGCTAGCAATCTTATAATACCTTCCTTTTGTTTCTTCCATTACTACCCCAATTATATTTCTCGAATCTTCTTTACTCCGATCAACGCTGGGAATCGGAACTTTGACAGAAGAACCTACAACAATTTTATCGAATTTTTTGTTCAACCATAACAGCAGTCTTAAATTTTAAAGGATAAGGAATCACAAATTTTGTAAAATGATCTTGACAGTTCATGATAAATTTAAAATGTCCATCTTTACCATTTTAAATGTCAGTCAGGTAATAGAGGCTTTACCCCTAAAAACTTTTTTTGAAAACGTCTAGTTTTTCTCAAAGATCACACATAATTGTAAATACATATGGATTGAGTCTCTGGTTACGTTTGAATATTTTTCACTCACAGCTTTCTCCGTGCGGTCTCCTCCGCCGTGACTGCATCCAAGATGCGCTTGATGAATCGCGTCAAATATTTCGTTGTCATACAACAAATATTTCATATTCTGCTGCTTTTCGGAAAGTGGCGTAATCACTTTCTCGTGATCTTGAGAACATTTTTACGTTTAAGACGCCTGTAATCCAACGATGTTTTTTCCTTTTTTTCGATGTCATTGTTTCTTCCTAAATTCGTTACGTCAGCCATCGTTAAGGATTTTCAAAAACACTATTGATTTATAAATATTATTCCGAAGCGATAAACAAACTTATTCGGAAATCTACACTGAAACTCCAACCACAAGACTAAAAATTTCCACTACCACGTCAAGAACTAGATCAAACTATTGCCATTTCAAGAATAGCTAAGTAGATGTATCAGTACCTAAAAAAAGAGCGATGGGAGGGAGTGGGCAGATGAATTTTCCATTAGTTAGGAAAGTAATACATTAGAAGGAAATTTTTTTTCGAAGTGTAATTGCTAAGAATTAGTTTTTAAAAATTTATATTCAATGTCTGAAAACTCTCAATAATTAAAATAATTGTTGTTATAAAATATAAAACATTTTAAAACCAGATATTCAATTTGCCTATTTTAATCGAAGGCCGATTTTTTATTTGCCATACTCAATCTTAGTAGCATCGTCTAAAGAGTGATTTTCGATCTCAATAAATTATTATTTTGAATGGTGATAGCAAATTTTGATATTATTACTATTACCTATTACTGGCTCTTCCTTACTGGAAAGTTGATTTTTACAATAAATTTTGTAGTTTTTTTTCTTCTATCAATAAAATTCAACATTTTATCTTTCATGACAGAAAGCATTTTACACGTATATTGAATCATTTTTCATCAAATAAATCAACAATGAACAATTATTGTTTTCAATAATCTAATTATTACAAATAATTGACTGGTGACTTGTACAGGATATATAGCCTGTGAATTCGCTTTAAATAATCGGCTTTTCCTGAAAAATCTTGAATGAGGAGATTATTCACACTGGAGAGAAATAAAAATATTTAAAATGAATTGTTCATGTCTTCTAAGTACATCTACGTTAAATATGATACATATCTAGTTTATTTTTTTTATTTTACCAGAGAAAAAAACTTGCTTTGAATAAATAATTATATTGAAACAAAAATTGATGAATATACTCTATAAGTTTTCTTGAAAATTCAATGCTCATCACTTTCGGACACTTCGCGATTTTACCAGGCAGAGTCCTAAGTAAAAGTGCTACTTTGGACTTTGCCTGAAACCGCTCAGTCAAATCGCTTGGGGACCAGGCAGACTGCAGAATGCAGGTCCAGGTTAGCCCTGAAAAAGTGAACTGTAATGTTCATGATACGTCGGCAAGATTCGCAGTTTTGCGCAGGATTGAATTCCGAAACACCTTCTTCTAATTTATTATAATATTAATTTTATTTACTGAAAATTCGACTATTGTATTTCTGGTTGATATTGATCTTTTATAGTCAAAACAGAATTAATCTTTTTTGTTCGGAAATTCAACCAGTTGGTTGAAAGTTGAATTACCTTGTTGAAAATTTATTTTTGTTGCTAAAGATACACCATTTTAGTAGAAAATTCATCCCTTGGGTTATAAATTTATCCAGTTTGCTGAAAATTCGATTTTAATTGTTTGAATTAAAAATATAACTATTCCATTTTTGGTTGAAAATTTATATTTTTAAATGGAAACTCAACTTTTATCGTTTAAACTTTAATCAATTTGTTAACAAGTCATGTATTTTGTGAGAAATTTTTCTGTACTAGTGAAACAATAATTTCCCAATCCAAAATCGATCCTTTTTGGACTGGAAAATCAATTGATTTGTAGAAAATACGTGTATTTTGCGTGAGATTCATCTCTTTTTGTAAACATTTCATCTTCTTTGGTGAAGAATGTAACTGTTTATTTGGAAATTCATGTAATTTGTTAAATTTTCGTCTTTCTTGGTGAAAAGTTAATCTTCTTAGATAGAAATTCATCATTTTGGTTCAAGAATCAACTATTTGGGTAAAATTGAAACTATTTATTTGAATGCGTAACTTATTGACGGAAAATTAACGGTTTTCTTGAAAATTCTACTTTTTCGTAGATTTATGTATTTTGTTAAAAATCAGTCTGTTTAGGTAGAAAATTCAGCTTCGTCTTTTTCAGTTGAATTTGAGTGGTGAAAAAATTCATTTTTCCTGTTGTTAAAAATCAACGTTTTGAACTGAAAGTGTAACTATTCTATTTTTGGTTGATAGCTTATATTTTGTTGTTGAAACTTCAACTATTTGGTTACAAATTTATCTCTCTTGAGTAGCAATTAATTTTTTGTACAAAAAATCATCTTTTCGGGTATCTAATTGATTCTTTTGTTGAATCATTCGTGCTTTTACCTTGAAAATTAACTTATTTGTTGGGAATTTGTCTTCTTTGGTCAAAAATAGTTTCCTTCGCTGGAAGTTCATCTGCGTGGATTAAAAATTCCGCTTCTTGTTTGAAAATTTAGCTATTTTCTTTAAAATACATTACTTTGGAATAGAAATTCATCCTTTATAGTATAAAAGTCATCATTCTTAGTCAAAAATGAATTTATTTCTTCTTTTTATTTGTTTGTAAAAGAATACTTTCCTTTAACCTTAATTGAAATTCTTAAATAATTTGTGTTTGCAGGATTTTACGCCGTGGCTACATTTTTTGGGTTTGATAATTCAAATGATCTTACCTAAGGATACATTTTGTCCAACAGAAACCCAATCTATAGAACTTTGTGAGAGGGCATGGACGAGGTAAACAATAGGCTTATTTCTTTGGATTTTATTAATTTTTTCTCCATTTCCACCTGGTATACGATGAATTTTAAGAAAGTACCCATCTTGCGTTCTCAAGTTATATTCCTCAAACGGGTAACCATCATCAGTTATCATTTGTCTCTGTTTGGTATTTAAAATCGGAATATGGGTACTGATTTCATTTTAAACTAATTCATATTGATGTATTTTAATTTATTTTGTCATTACTTACAATTTTCTTGTTTACATCTTGACAAACACTCGGCACCAGAATAATACTTACATGAGCAAGTAGTTGGAGTACAATAAAGGCCTTCATTTTGCGAATTCAAACTTAATTACATTTGGACAGACTAAACTCAATCTTGTACTTTTAGTATAAAAATTGTAAATCATAAGCAGCATAAGCAAAAAACATTGAAGGAATGCAATAATGTATTACTGAGCGTGGCCACATTCTGCGTTGGCGAACCGCGTTTTATATAGTAGTGTCGAATTAGGATATAAATTAGGTTTTTTGCGTCAAATGTGTGAAAAAATACGTGACGTAAACAATGAGGTATCACCTTTGTTTCAAACATTTTTCATTAGTTACTAACTTGATAATGAATTCACATTGTGTGTTGATAATACATTACTCGCGAGTGTCATACTTACGAGTATTCTATACAAAATAAAATGGACTAACGTCAATTATGTCAAGGATTTTGAACGTGATATGTTTTATATTTTCATGTTTATAAATGCTATCGGCACCGAGAAAAATTACTCGTTGATTTAAAAATCATTATTAACGACAATCTTTGTGTATACGATGCCCTCCTCGCCTTATTTGACTGAACCTGATAATATTTAAGATAATATTTCACAAAAATAAAACATTGTTAAAAAAAAGATGTTTGACTGGATTAATATCTGGATATTCAACTACAGGACAACGATCTAGATATTGAAGTGTGATACTTAGATATTAAAAATTCAGTTTATTGATTACAGGTATTCGAAACTTGATACTTGGCTATGAAATCTTTTAATTTAGATATTACACCTTAACATCACTGTAAAAAATATGGTTTCATTTTATTTGAGCATCATTTTTTTAGCGTCCTGTTATAATACCAAATCGTCTTTCTTTGAAGCCTTCGTTCGTGCTATTTTACTTTGCTAACTTCAGATTGAAAAGTGGTACGTACTAGCGAACTAAAATATTGCACAGGGCAATTGTTTTAATTTCTTTCAACTTAATGCTTAAGAGAAACAGAAAAAATTTGATTCTCACTTCGCTCCTGTTTCGATCCAAAAAAGTTGTACTAAAACGTCGTTTAGTGGCATCAAAATAAAGTGGCATTACACGGAGAAATTCTGACACCAGCGGTTAGTGTTAAAATACATTTTTTTTTATAGCACTACCCACAGTTGCCAACACGCTGCCCGCTCGCGAATTCACACGAGCCGCTCGTGTTAATGGCAACCGCAGCGCGAGCTTGGTAAGTGTTGCGATTGACCCGGTCCGTTCTTGGGATTGGCAACAATCTCTCGTGTTAATTTTCAATAGCGCGTGGTGTCAAATAGCTCTAACGTTTAGTGACAACCACGCTGTTCTCTTGGCTCATTCGCCGCAACATCTTTCATTTCTTTTCAAACTTCACTATGCTGATCGAGAAGAACTAACCTTCATGCACGTCATGATTGATATTCGTGCAATTCAACCATAAATCAATAAACGTGTGGCTAAGATCGGTTAGCAAGTGATTTACTGTTTTCGTTCCAATATAATCATTATAGTTTCAATTTAGAAATCCGATTATCTAAACAAAAATTTGTAGGTATAATTTCAGAAATTCTAATAATTGATTTTGGAAGTTTAAAAATAAATGAAATTATTTACAGTTCTACTTCTAAAATTTTATTCCCAACCTTCAAATCTTACCCTTTTCTCGAGAAACTTCTAATTTAAATTTTTTTTCGAAAATTTTACTTTCGCAGCTTTCTATTGCAAGTGTTACTTCTCAGATTTTCTATGCTAATTTTTGTTCTTCATAGACATAATGAAATTGAATAAAATTTTATCAGATATGATTGATGGAATTATTTCCAAAATTAATTTTTATAATGAATTTGCCTATTTTATTAGTTAAATTCTTATGAAAATTCTACTTTGAAAGTTCTATTTAAAAATATTTTCTTCACATTGTGCCTATTTCATCAATTAATATGATTCTGATGAAAATTCTACTCTGAAAGTTCTGTTCAATAATATTTTCTTCAAATTGTATTGCGAAAATTAAAATTATATGAGAATTCAAAAAAGTACATTTATTACATATTTTTCTATTATGTAATATCACTGAACTCACTGAATTCTTTATCATTTTTTGAACTGTTGTTTCACCATGTATGAATGGTCTAAAAACTTTCAAAATTTATTAATGCGGCGAATGAGTCGAGCGAAGTGCGCGGTTGTCACTTAAACTTTAGAGTTATTCGACACCACGCGCTATTGAAAATTGACACGACAGATTATTGCCAATTCCAAGAATAGGCGGGGCTAAACGCAACACTTACCGAGCTCGCGCTGCTTTTGCCATTAGCACGAGTGGCTCGTGTGAATTATCGAGCGGTCAGTGCGTTGACAACTGTGGCTCGTGCTATTCCAAAAAAATTTATTTCGACACTAACCGCTCGTGCCAAAAGCAGTGGCAGCTCTTGATGCGGTCACTCCGTGTAGAATAGAGCCACTTGAAACTATATTATTGGAAGACTTCAATACCGGAAACTAGCCTTGAAATGATACTTTTTCTACAGTGATTATATAGATCGTCTGTTGTAATATTGGATCGCAAATAATAATAATTTCTTAATATCTATTTTAATAGTGCCTACCCGAACGATGATTTTAAATTTCCTTTTATCACCCTGTCAATTGATAAGGGTTCGAAAGATTTAAATGATTGCAAACAATTTTTGAGGATTTTGAGAGAATCATGAATATTTTGAAAGATTTCGAAATTTTCTGATTTGCAAAAGCGAATCTTGGAAAAGAATTATCATTCTGAATTCAAACCAGGATTTAAAAAAATAAATTCTCTTCTTCTAAACTAAAATTAAAATGCTTTTTCACAATTCCTGCTCACTGTCACAACTTCTCTGTTCAAAGTCCACTAGTAGTTCCTCATAAAAATTCCCTTCCCGAAGCTTGCAAGAGGGAAATTTCAAATTATGGCAAATATTCATTCGCAAACAAAGAATAATATTGAACTTCAAACATATTCTGATGTGGAACAAGGAATTTTCCAATTCTAAGGAATTTCGTCCTGGGACAGGGATTGTTTTTGTAGATTCCCGCCCGGCTAGCCTCGATTAATTTCAACCCAAAAGTGCTTATTGCACATCCAATATTTCTTTTGTACATGTTTCAGGGATGCCCCCTGCTCATGATAAGCCAATAAAGAAAAAAAGCGTACTAGCCCTCCATGGGAATATTGTGGTTCCTGAGCTTCAAAGTATAGAAAAATTGGTTAGTATTTCTAAAATTGAAGGAACATAAAACATTTAAAATTGTTCTTCTTCCTGAAGGATGTTAAAGTATATTCTTATCAAATGTTTATCTAGTGTGTTTTTACCAATTTTCCTTAAAATGAAAAAAATAGACTAACATAGCATTTACTTTAACATTTCCACTGAACTAGAAAAAAAAGTGTTTGAAAATAAAATGTAAAAGTTCGTTGAACTGAATGCTTTTTTTAGTCGATTTTGGTCGACTTTTTCTTCTTCTTCGTTTGAAAAAATGTGTTAAAATTGACATGGTAAACATCCGGTGAGGTTATATTTTTACAGATTTCAGGAAGCAGAACAATTTTAAACTATGAATCGTCTTTCATTTTTGGCGTCGTGTTCGACGAAAATAAGATTTTTGATCTTTAAAAATGATTTTTCTTCAATATTAGAAATAAAAGCTAATTTTATTTTCTTTTGAAGGCCAGGGACCTTAATAATCTCTTGTAGCATGTTCTGCAAATTGTTTTTGACCGAAAAACAAACGTTTTTTCAAAATAAAATGTTAAGATTCGATAAACTAAATGCTATTTTAGTTAATTTTCATCCATTGTTTCTATTTTTTAAATGGATTAAAATACACAAAATGAAAATCTAGTAAGAGTATATTTTGATAGATTTCATTGAGGAAATTTTAACCAAATATTGGATGTTTCAACCTGATAGTTGAATCTTCAATTTAAACAGATTAATTTTCAACAAAGTAATCGAAATTTCAAACAAAAAAGATTAAACTTCAACTAGAAACCTCCAAGGCGAAAAAACAGTTGAATTTTCAATCCAAAAAGATGTATTTTTAACCGTATAGTTGAATTTTCTACTGAAAAAGACCAATTCTCAACGAAAAAACTACTTTTTTATTTGTTTAAGAAGGTTAATAAACACAATTCAATGAAAATGAGTATGAAAAAAATACTCCAGGAGCTGAATATCAATTACAAAAACTTAATTGTTTTTTTAAATTACTTCTTTCCAGTCCATCTCGAATCCCAAGTACCTGCGTATAAGAATTGAAATGTATGAAATTTTCTGTGAACAAAACAAAATCGACAGTTCTATCTCTAAATGTTTCAGAGTCAATTTTCAGAAAATAAAATAAAACGATGCTCTAACTTTAATAGCACTGAAATTCTGGCATCCCGAAAATGAACCTTTTTATGGAATGTTGTTGAACATGTTTTTTTTTTAATTTCTCCTTTTCAAAGGATATGATATGTATCATAGTGCAAATATTTAATTTGAGGCCATTATATGTGCTTCGTTGCTATTACAGTTAAAATAATGGTTTTTGAGAAATTCTCCAAATTAAATCTTCTTGAATTAATTAACTAAAAATAGACTTTCAATGGCATTTTCATTCTTATACAGGTACTTGGAACTTGGGATAGACTGCTGGATGACTTTTTTGGATGTCAATATTAATGTTTTGAGCCAAAAAAATTTCACTTCAAACTTATTTTGTTAAAAATATGTTGATTAATCTCTTTAAAAATATAAAAATTGAGTTCTCTCAAAAAATGCCAAAAGATTTTTTTCTTTTTGTACTCAAAATGATCATGAGGCATCCAAAAAAATTAAGCAGAAAAAAATCGGAAGGTGCAAGATCTTTTAGGTTGAAGTCAGCCGAGACATACCGCGAATTAAAAATATTTTTTTGCTTTAGTCATCAAAGTTTTTTCGTTTTTTCTGAAATACCTTAAATCAAGGGTAAGAAACCAAAGTTAATGCTTTTCTAATCAAAAAATCAATCAATCAAAATAATCAATAGAAGTTATTTTATTTTTATTAGTTATTAGTTACAGCTTTTATTTCTGCCGTAATTGATGAATAGGTCTGCAATTTTCTCGTATACGAGTTCTCTTACTCCTCTTGTCCAAGTAAAACTAGCGTGGTTCAATTTCTTGAATTTTTTTGCACAGACAACATTTGGAAGTCTTTTGACTAGTATTTCAACGTCCTGAAAGGAAATATTAGAGTTCATTTTCAATTTAGCAAAACAGAAACTTACAAATTAATATCTACTGGGTGACTGACAAAAACTTGTTTACATAAGAGTAACCCAAGAAAGTATGAAATCATCAAACTAACAATAAGAGATCAGGTACTGTATTTGTGATGGATATGAATTTCACATGTTGTTAAATGTCCGTTGGTCAAACATGCGACTATATTGCAACAAAAAAATAATCAAAAATCTTTTTAAAATATATGCAAACAGAAGCGGGACAAGACATTTTGTGTACGTTCTTATTTATAATTTCTAAACGAATCCGTCTACAATTTTTCAATTTTATTAAGTAGTTATGTATAAGTACTTTATTGAGATAACTTTGGAAACAATTATTTATTCAAAAGAAAAATGTAAAATGTTTAGGACTCTAAGTGGTCCACTTCTTGGCAGTCACCCTATTATATAAAAATATAATGACTACTTCGATTTCGAATAATATTTTGAGGTTTGTTACGCACTTCTGGAGAACCTAAAATATCTTGAAGCCCTTGAAAAATGGCCATAGGTACAGTCACTTTTTCCAGGGGATAGTCTGGAGGAATTGTTGAGTTATATATTTTGATATTCTCACTTTTTCCATAATCATATTGACGTAAAGTACCTGTGTAGAAAAAAATTATATTAACACACTTGTAAAGAAACTCTCATAAAACTATTAGGTACTGGACTTAGGTTTCCTGCCTATCTATTGTGTATGAATCAAATTTATATCCAAATATTAAAATTTGTATCAAACTAAAAATTTCGAGAACATTCGAATTTTAAATTGTTTCAAATTACAAACGTTCAACTTTAGTTGCGAATTTATTCTTGTTATTATCTTGAATAAATCAATTGACTGGATACAAATCCATTGCGGATTTAATGGTTTTCTAATTTTCAACTCCACAAAAAACAATGTGTGTCTCAAAACATTTCGTGTTATTTCTTGTAATTCTGGGTTTAAAGAATTATAAAGCTCATACATATTTATTATATTGTCCTTCATAATCAATTTGCATTTTCTTCTCTTCTTCCGCTTTGATTCTCTCTGTACTCTCTTCAACTAGTATTTTTACTCTGTTTTTGTCTCTGTAATAATTTTCAAGAATATTTCTCTCCTCATCTCTAAGGCCTGTAATGCTCATTTTTTTTAAATACGCTTGCTTTCAACCACGCATCACCAGATATTCTTCCTACAACCGCAGTACCACGCACTTCAGTCGCACTCCTAACAATGGTATCCCGGAGCATAGCCCATGCGCCCTCTATATCTTTATTGCGCATTAGCTTCTCCCAAGTTGCCCCATCTATGCGTTCGTACTCATGTATCCTATTCTGGAAGTCTATTTTCACTTCCGATTCCTGTTAATTCTCCATCTTGATTGGTGTTTGTTTCGTCTTTTTGGTTCTCTTTCTTCTCCATGCTTGTCCTAAGTTCATTTTCGAGAGTAGAAGGTAATTCAAACAATGATCTTTTTCACATTCCTCTGATAACCCTTTATTTTTTACTAGTTCTCTGAGTTTTTCATCCGCAACAATAAATACACTTATACTGTGGCTATTTAAAGTATCATTTAAAGTGTCCTAGAAGGCGTCTTTTACTTCACTTCTTTCACCATCAACAGGAGCGTATCACGCTATGATAAATAATCTCCTGATTCCATCTTTCATTCTAACCCACAACAATCTAGAAGATACAAATCAATGCTTCTTGACATGCTGTCTTGCTCTCTCATTCATAATCAGACAGACCCCTTTACTGCCATGTAATTCACTATCTACTCCTGACCATAGTTCGAGTCCGTACTTTCAATCCCCATTTTTTATCACTCTAATGTCACATCAATTAACTGAATATAAATCTATTGCATATTTTATGGTTATATAATTTTTAACATTACAAAAAAAATGTGTGTCTCAAATCATTTGTTTATTATTTCTTGTAATTCTGGATTTAAAGGATTGAAAAGTTTTTAAATATTTATTATAATTTACGCAGTGTCTCGTCGTCCCGAAATTCGGGAAGACCAGGGCAATATTTTTCATAAGGTTGGCTAATCGTCCCAAATTCTCGGGTTGGGGGCGGGAAGGCACCCCTGTGACTGGCCACATACATAATATTGGTCCAACCCCCCTACTTTTTGCGGGACGACTAGACACAGCCTATAATTTATACGATTACCTGGGTTAATGGCACCGAAACTGTAATGACACAATTGTTTTGTAGAATATCCCCCAGGAAGGAATACAATTCCTTTTCTCACAACTTCCTAAAAATTATAAATTTTTCATATAACCTCATTATAAATTTTACGAAATATCAAAAGTGAAACATGTCAAAATTATTCTTACCAAATCTGCACCATTGTAATCGATTCCAAGAATTGAATATAAAAAGATGAAAGCAAGAAATGTTGATATTCTATGTTTTAAAACGAAGGTATTGACATATGCCATGAAAGGTGACACTATTAGGCCAAAGTGACCTGCTTTATCAAGGATTTTCTATAATAATAAATATGAATTGGCGATTATCAGACGTATTATAAAATAATAAAGATACTAAAATAATATTGCACTCATATTTTTATAACATCAGAATCTGCAATTCAACGGTATATTTTGAGTAAGTAATTCTAAGATTGTTCTCACTGAGATAAAACGGCCGAGAATCATTAATAGCAACCATGGAAGTCCTTTGACATTTCCTGTAAAAATAGCTGGTGCCATGTTCAGAGCTAATGTTATTTTTTTATTGTATTCAGGTTTTAGAGATCCCATGACAACTAATTCCGTACATGATTGGGAATAGCATACAAAAAAAAGTTCACTTTTTCCAGTCCCATTCAAAATGAAGTCTATTGTTTCGGGAATGTCAATAACGCCACTTTCGTGCCAACTGCAAAAAAAAAAAGAATTAAATTTCCCCTGATTTAAAAAAAAAACACTCCAATAATTCAATTCATATTCAAACTTTATAATTTATTTGTTATTTCATTAATTCTAGTTTCACCTGAAGTTCCAGAAACTGGAACTTGTTGTCGGGTAAGTTTGATGCTTCTGGGCAAAAATGGTTCCTCGATTATTTCCCAACCACACGTCAAATCCTTTGTCAGCGAGCAGATAAGCTTTTAATAAAATATGCTAATTACCCTTCGTAAAATGAATAATTACATGCTTTTTCAAGTTGTGAACATACAATTGTCTATTATTTAAGCTGCCCATAAACTATATACGTTACTAGTTTGAGAGTGGAAGAGACTTCATACTTTTTCCCCTATTTCCCAATAAAAGAATTCAACTAATTTTTTTCTGAGTGTTCATTGTTTTGGTTGAGAATTTATTTTTTCTCTTCAAAATGGTACTGTTTTGTTGAAAGGTCCTATTTTTTGGCCTGAAATTCAATTATTTGGTTTAAATTCGAACTTCAAAAAAAAAATCATTTTCCGGTTGATGATTCATCTATTTAGTGGAAAATTCAACCACAGAAAACTTCCTCCTATTCTAGCGGCCTTGAAACGTACATTTCCAATTATTTTAAGGCTGGAGGGGCCCATACCTCTATCACGACCTTCAGGTTATTTTTGTCTAGCGACGTTCATTGGCTGCTCGGCCTTGTATCGATGTGCCCCTGTAAGCAACTTTTCAACTGCGCATGTAACCGACAGCGCGGGTCTATTTGAAATCAATGAGTACTATCAATAATAATACAGATAAATACACCCGACTCTGAGTTTAGTAACTCGCATTCAGTAATTCCTAGAACTGCTGGCCCACGCATTTTCTCAGCTAATGGGGCGAGAGAAAATTGCGACTCTTGCATCAAAAACAACAGCAGCGTAGCGAAAAGGATCAGTGCGCAGGTACCCACTCAAGTATATTGCACAATATTATGCATTCCACTTGGAAACGATTCAGACGGCCCCGACTTGCGCGGTTGAAAAAGTCGCAGTCCTTTAGCGCATTTGCGCATCATGCATGTCAGTGTCTTTCAAGTATTTTTGTTGACGTACGACGTGACAAATGTAACATTTCCCTGAAATAGTACAATTTTCTAACTAAAAATGAATACAAGAGAATCAAAAAACGACTCAAATATTTCGCGGAATAGTTAGTTTTCTAGCATGACGTCTCGGCCATTCTAGGATAGGTGGAAATATCAGGAAGGTTAGCACAGTTTTTGATATAGGGGTACAGACAATTTTTTGGAGAAAGTATTCTAAACGTAAAAGTAATTGCTAAAGATTTGAATATTAATATTTTCAAAGTGTACCATGCTAGGATAGGTGGAAATGTCAGCCGTCAAGAAGGTTAACAAATGGGACTGAAATTGCATACGACTTTTTGGAAAAAATATTCTCAACGTAAAGGTAAGTTATAAAGCTCTGAATAGAAATATGTTTCAAGTGTTGAATGTATTTTTCTGGCATGTTCCATTCTTTTGTCGATTGACCACCTTTCAATGTCAGGAAATAAAATAAAATATCCGAAATTTCAGGTTAGTGTATCAGATCGGGTACTCCAAACTCAAAGTTTGGACAGACAGTTGCTTGCATTTCGTGAAACTGACAATTCTTCAATCGACAAAAGAATGGAACATGATTGAGAAAATAGATTCAACACTTGAGAAATATTACTATTCGCACATTTGTGACTTACTTTTACGTTTAGACCCGAGTCGAAATTTTAGCCCTATTTGAGCCCTGCATAATTCCGAATAGATCCCACTTTAGCCCTGCTCAACCCGCCATGTCCTCTTTTGAACCCGTTGGACCTACCTCAGCCCTATTTTGAATAAGACCTCTTTAATAATAAGGCAGAGTAATGCTAATTTTTTTACGTCAATAATATAATTTCTGGAAAATATCATTGAATATTATTTCCTCTTCTTCTCATTGGCCGGAAGTAAAAATTTTAATCTTTTAAATGAGATGAAAATAAAAATGGTTGAGAGAGAAGCGATTTCATCCTTTAGATCCGGAAAATATAAAGTGTATTATGCAAAATAAATAATGCGACTTGCCACTAAACCGAGCAACAAAAATTTCACTGTTCAGTCTTCTTCAAATTTAAGGAAAATTCATTGATATTATTCAGTGTTTTTCAGTTATTGTATTATAATGTATATGTATATATGAATCATATCAATAATTATACCTGCAAAATAAGACTATTAAAATCTGAAGCCGTTTATTATATCAAGAATTTTTAGTAATAAAAAAAAAGAAAAAATCTATTGCCTATTTTCCTGCAATATCTTATTTTATAATTGAGAACATGGATTTTTCATGTATATTCATACACTTAAAGTAATATGTATATGAAATTAAATATTTTTTAAATTATAAATAAACAATTGTGGTAGGGAAGAGTCGGGTATGGTGGCGCATTATGAAGCAAAACGTCAAAATTAAATTCAAAACAGCCTAGAGCCGACAATTTTTAATCGATTTTGATATTTTTTATAGGAATTTCTCGAAATTTTTTTGTTTTCACTTCTGAATTACCAAATGAAGATAGAAAAATGGCATTTTTTACTACTTCATTTTTTATCCTTCCGTTAACAATTGAAATAAACTGCGGATCAGTTGAAATAAGTATAGTAGTACATAATACAAAAAATCAATACATGAAATGTTTTGAAGAAATTGTATAACAGATATTCAGATTCGAGCAGTGCATAAGTTAATACAGTTTGTTCAAAGCAATGACATATGTGTTGAAAAGATCAACTTTTCCTTCAACACAACACCTTCGAGTCAATTTAGGGTCCTTTTAAGGAAAACAGAATACACCAGACTCTCGGTTTAGGAACAGTGTAGGGAGTTGCTTGCGAATAGCCTTGTTTCTGAATCACGAGTACCGAAACATAAATAGTCACTGCCGCTTGAACCGTTTCTAGGAATTCTTGAACCGCAAGTTCCTAACCCGAGAGTCTAGGGTATATTTCTGTAAAGAAGTAGCCGACAAGTGCATTTGTTTATATAGCTTTGTGTATAACATTAATAAATATGCTGAAAGGACAAAATTTTCTGATGGAACATCGCTATTAAATCAATGTAAAGTCATTTTAATGAAAGTAGAATGTATTTCTCTGAATGAATGTTCAAATAGTGCACCTGTTCATGGAGTTTGCTTACAATTTGTGTACATAAAGTAGGTGAAACATTTCATGAATTAATTTCTTGTGTTAGGTGCTACTACGCTTATTTTGATAAATTTCGATTGCTTATGGAAAGATAAAAAAAGTTGTGAAAATGGATATTTTTCATTTCATTTAGTAACATAACAATGAATTTCAGAAGATATCAGCTGTATTTCGTCCAAAATTCGTCTTTTTTATTGGTTACATATGAATTTTCTTACTGATTTACTGGTCAAATAATTTTCTGGTAGAACGAGAAAAAATCTGCCTCAGCCCGGGTTTGAACCGGGAACGCCACTATCCATGAGTGGAGCGTAAACCAATTACGCATTCATGAGTTTTATTAAAAATTCATCTTTTTTTTAAGTAGAAACTTAATGTTCTTGGATAAAAATCATCTTCTTTTTTTGAAAATTCAACTGTTCAGTTGAATTTATCATTTCGGCGTTCCTGTGTTGACCAGATCCTTATAAGTATTATAACTGATGTTACTTTCTTTTTCTAAATGGTTTCAAATCAATATTTTTACATAAATTAATTTTTAAGACTATGTAGAGAAAAAAAAATATAATTTATAATTATATTTAGTTACGTTATTTTCTTATGGAATTCAACTGTTCTGATTTTGAATTAAAATCTTGCCTCGTCAGAGTATCATTATTGACTTTTTAGTCGAAGAAACTTCATCTCTTTGGTTTAAAGTTTAACCAGTTTGTTAAAAATTTAATTTTATTGTTTGAGAATTAATTTTTTGAACTGAAATTATAACTATTTCGTTTTTGGTTTCAAATTAATATTTTTGATTGAAAATTGTTCTTTTCCAGTATAAAATTCAACTATTTCGTTAAAAATGCGTGCATATTGTTGAAAACTCGTCTCTATTAGTTGAACATTAATTTTCTCAGTTGAAAATTAATCCTTTTTCGTTAAAAATGCTACTGTTTGACTAAAAATTAATGTATCTTGATGAAAATGTATCTTTTTTGGTAGAAAATTAATTTTCTTGGTCGAAAATGTATCTATAATTAATATAAAATGGTTCGTTGAAAATTCAACTTTTTTGTAGAAAATTGGTCTTTTTAGCCTCCAAAATTCAACAATTTGGTACAAAATCAATTATTTTGTTAAAAATATATATTTTGTGGTCGAAAATTCAATTGTCTTGTTGAAAAATGCAACTGCTTGTTTAAAAACTCTTGTGTTTTGTTAAAATTTGGCTTTTCTGGGTAAAAAGTAAATCTCCTTGGTCAGAAATCTATCTTTTTAGTTAAAAATTCAACTATTTATTTCAAAATAGAACTAATTGGTAGAAAATTAACTTTCTCCTTGAAAATTAATATTTTCGAGTTGAAAATTCAACTGTTTCGTAGAAAATTCATGCATTTTGTCATGATTCGTCTTTTTTGTTTGAATTTAAGTGGTGGCCAATTAATTTTTTTTCAATTAATTTTTTTAGCGGAAAATGTAACTAATCCATTCATGGTTGAAAAATTCATCTTTTCGTTAAAAAATTAAACTATTTTCTTCGAAATTCATTCTTTTGGAATCAAAATTCACCCTTCATATTATAAGAGTCACCTTTCTTGGTCGAAAATTAATCTTTATGTTTTGAATTCAAAATAAAAATACTGATTGGTTGAAATATCATCTATTACATTCCTTGCATGATAATTCATATTTTTTGTTCAAGAACTAAACTACTTTGTTAAAAAGTCAAATGTGATGATTCGTTTGTAAAAAAATACTTTCATTCAACCTTAATTGATATTTTTAAATAATTTGTGTTCAATGGGGAGATTTTACGCCGTGGCTAATTTTTTTTTGATGTGATAATTGAAATTATCTTACCTAAGGATACATTTCGTCCTGTACAAACCCAATTTATGGAACTTTGCGAGAGGGCATGGGCGAGGTAAACAATGGGCTTATTTCGTTGGGTTTGATTAATTTTTTCTCCATTTCCGCCTGGTATACGATGAATTTTAAGAAAGTAACCATCCTGCGTTTTCAAGGTATATTCCTCAAAAGGGTAACCGTCATCAGTAATCATTTGTCTCTGTTCAATATTTAAAATCGAGAAATAGGTGTTTATTTTATTTTAAATCAATTCATATCGATATATTCTAATTTATTGTGTCATTACTTACAATTTGGTTGCTAAAATCTGGAGGAACGCTCGACACTAGGATAATACTTATAGAAGTCAGTATTTGCGTTACAATTAAGATCTTCATTCTGCAAATTCGAACTTAATGAAATTTTGACTGACTCAACTCAATTTTGTACTTTGAATATAAAAATTGTAACTCATATTGCAGCATAAGCAACAAACATTGAAGTGAGGCAAGAATGTATTACTGAGCGTGCCACATTCAGCGTCAGCGAGCTACGTTGTCCGAAGTAGTGGTTAATTAGGTTATAAAATAGGTTCTAGGCTAGGTGGTTTTATTAAAACAGCTTTCAATGCGTATCAACTTGATAATAAATTCACGTGGTATGTTTATAATAATATACTCGCGAGTGACATACTTAAGAGTATCGGACACAAAACAAAATAGGCTAAGGTCAATTATGTAAAAGAGCTAAGACGTTATGTTTTATATTTCGATGCTAATAGATGCTATTGGTACCGAGAAAAATTATTTGTTGATTTGAAAACCATTATTATCGACAATCTTTGTGTTTACGATGCCCTTCACATTTGACTCAAAAAAAAAAAAAATAATAATAATAGATCGTCTGTGTATAGAATTCCTGAAAATAAAACAAGAATCCAATGGTAAAATTTGGACAACCACCATAAAATGCTCCTATTGCAATTCCTAAGAACAAAAAAATTTGTTTCTTTGGACAGAAATAAAAAATAAAAATGAAGAAAGGGCATTTGGTTGGTTGCCTTTTCATTTTTCTTTCCTCTTTTTTATTTTTGTCCGAAGGAACAATTTTTTTTGTTTTTAGGAATTGCAATAGGAGCATTTTGTGCTGGTTGGCCAAATTTGGTCGTTGGATTCATGTTTTATTTTCAGGAATTGTATACACTAACTTGAGTATTAGACGCTAAATAGGATTTTGAATTAGATTTTAATCAAATTTGAAATTCTTAAATTCCAATAGATCGTCTATTGTAATATTGGATAGCAAATAATAATTAATTTTCAATATCCATTTTCAGAGTGCCTATACCCAAACTGTCATTTTATATTCCCGGTAATCACCCGGTCAATTTATAAGGGTTCAAAATAATCGAATGATTTCAAACAATTCTGAAAGATTTTAAGAGAATTCTAAATATTCCAAAAGACTTCAAAAATTTCTGATTTGGAACAGTGAATTTTGGAGAAGAATTATAATTCTGAATTTGAACCGGGATTTCAAAAACTAAGTTTCCTGCCTCTGAATCAGAATTATAAGGATTTCCCAAAAATTCTATTTCATGCCAAAAATCCTCTGTTCTAAGTCAACTAATAATTCCTTATGGAAATTCCCTTTTCCAACGTCTAAATTATAATTCTTTACGGGAATCGCCTTTTCTAAAGTGAAAATTATCATTCTTTACGAAAATTCCCTGTTCCGAGTTACAATATTCATATCCAAAAATTCTCTGTACCAATTCATAATTATAATAATTTATGACGTTGTCCATTATAATTCAGAGATATAGTAACGCCCTTTTTCTAAATCTTGGAAGAGGAAAATTTCAAATTTTGGCAAATTTTTATTTCTAAATAAATAAGAATTTTTAAATTCAAAGGAATTCTGATTTGGAACAAGGAATTTTTCAAATCTGACGAATTTTGACTTGGATCGCGAATAGTTTTTGTAAATTCCCTTTTTGTAAATCAGAATTGAAATTTCCTGTTCCACGTTCGAAATTACCTATTTCCCCGCCTCAGCTCAAAATTATAATTCTTTTAGCAAATTCACTGTTCCAAGTCTGAATTGTAATTCTTTGGGAAAATACCCTATTCCAAGTGACATTTGAGATCAAAATCCCGGTAACTTAATCACATTCTCGATCATTTCCCGTTTTTTCCCTGCTGTTGATAAAATGAATTAATTTTCAACTGACTGTTCGAATTTTTAAACAAGAAATTAATCTTCAACCAAAACGAATCTTTCAGAAGTCAGTTGAATTTTCCAGCAAGGAAGGTTAATTTCCAATCCATGACTTGTTTGCCAACAAACATGAGTTAAAAATCCCGGTCAATTAAGCACATTCCTGATGATTTCCCGTTTTTCCCCTGCCGCGGATGGAAAATTAATTTTCCACCGACTAGTCGTTGTGGTGAACAATACAATTTTACAAATTTACAAGTGAACAACTTTTTAAGATTGATTAGGTTTAAATCCGGTTGAGATAAGAAGATTTGTTCTCTTTCTTCTATTTCTGTCAAGAACCGTTTAAGATGTGATTTTTTTCGCAATTTTCATTATATTTTTGGGGAAAAAATTGACGCTTAGTTTTTTGTGAAATACATCCTTTTAACCAAATAAGATTGATGTTAATTCATTGAATATCGTGAGAATTAAAAAATATTGGCAGTAATGCCAGGCACTGTAAATCAATTTTTTTCGAATACGGGATCGTGGTATTCAGTTGATATAATTCAAATGAATGTTTTTAGCTATCTCCATAAACAAATGTTCGCATTTAAGAATTTTTTTAATTTTTAATTTATAAATTTGAAGAAAATTGATTTTGATATTACAGCAACATAATTAGTATGAAATTTGTTCATTCTGACAATACGAATCGATTGATGTATTTAGAAATACTCTATGCCCAAATAAAGTTATGATAAGCACATATTTTAAAATTCGTTTGACGTGTGTAAGAGAAAAACTTTCTTAATTTTGGGAATATTTACTAATATTTAAAGTACTGGATTTATTCGTTATGTTCGGATCATTCGACTGGTGTACTCAACCGGTCTCCATGAACAAATAAAATTATGATTACAGATTGGCCAATTTGGCCAATACAATCAAATTTATACGTTTTGATAAAATGAAGCCATTGAACTATACATTAAGACATTCTATGACCTATGAACAATAAACAATTAGTGATAATGACCAATAATGAATAATTAATGAATAACAAAAAAGCCGAGGTGAAATCGCCTTTTATTCCATCCACACAGACTCCTTCTACAATAAAAATTGCCTTTTCGATAATAACTTTTTAGCAGTTTTTATAGTTGTATCAGTTATATAGTAATAATAATACTTTTATTCATATCTCCAAACATTTCATATTTTCAAAATGTAATTAATTATAAATCAAAATAAAGTGAATGATTTTCTTTCTATTCAGTTATTGATGCGGTCAATTATTTCCGAGCAAAATGAAAAGACACTGAATTAAATATGAAATAATAAAGCACGCTGATACACGGTGGGGCTCGCATGACTTTTACCCAAAATGTTTGCACCTAACGGGTTTTTCTTATGTTTAAACTTCTGGGATGTCTTTCTGAGAAAACACCATTTTTTTTTAAAGAATAATAAACATAGTTTCATAAAAATAAGTTGAGCTGGAATTTTATTAGCTGAAAAAACTTAGTTTAGCATGCAAAAAGTACTCCAGGGGCTGACTATCTTACGAGAACTGAAACTTTCTAATTTTTTTTTATATGGTGAAAGAAGTGGGGAAAAAGCAGTTTTTTTCACTGCTTTTTTCCAGTAGATCCCAAGACCCAATCACCTGCGTGTAAGATTTGAATGTAACTAAAATCAATTCAAGTTATTGTGAAATAACTCATTTCTATGCATCGCTGGTAATAGTTGCCAGTAAATTATTTCAAGAAGAGTTAATTTTGAGAGAATTATGAGAGAAAAATGATCTTGCTCTTATAGCATTGAAGTTATGGCCTTCTGAAAATGACCCTTCTATGGAATTTTGTTGAACTTTTTTTTTTAATTTTTCGTTTTCAGAGGATAAGATATGTATAATAGTGAAAATTTTCAATTTACAAGTATTGTTTGTGCTTCTGTACTATTAGAGCTCGAGTAATATTTTTTTGCAACACTCTCCTTAAAAGTTGACGTTTTCATGGATTTAAATACTGCCTGACCTTATGTGAGTAGACTGTGTGCGTCAAATTTTCGCGCATGCGCAGTTTGAAGATGGCTTACTCTAAGCACTGGTGAAAAAGCTACGCATGCGCACTTTCGAGATGAGGTACTTTAGACACTGGTATAAGTAACTTTAAACACTGGTGTTGGTATCTTCTCGAAATTAATTCAGATGTGACTTGAACAAATCTTTTAATGATTGAAGTTTTGTTTTTAGGTTTTCGTAGCCCCGTCGTATAAAAAGGCATAAGCGCCAGTATTTGCACAGCAAAAGAGAATAAGCGCAAACATTTTTTTTCAGACAATTTTTTACATGATTTAAGAAAAATGTTTTTTCCAACATTTTTGTCAAAAGATTTTTTTCACAACATTTTTTTCCACAACATTTTTTTTTAAACATTTTTTCTCAAAAACTTTCTGTTGAAGAGGGACCCCAAAATAAGCAGAAAATCCGCCCCTTTTTTGCGCCTAATGTTGTTTTTAAAGGAAAGAATATAAATGGACGCAAGAAAGCTCAAAATAATCGTCAATACATGCTGTAACCGGGTTTGTCATTAGTTTACCCTTTCAACCCCTTTTAACACTGAAAAACTTGCGTTTCATCCCTTGTAATGCACCATACTATTTCATCATATCCATAATCGAAAATTCGACTTTCGATGCCTGTGGAGCGGGTTGTCAATCGAGTTTTCTATCCTAGGGAAGTAAGTGACAAATCAATGTGGATGGCGGTGTTAGACACTGCCATTTACATTGATCTGTCACTTTTTTCCATAGGGCAGAAAACACGACTTTCGACCCGCTCCACATGCATCGAAAGTCGAATTTCCGATTGACGTATGATAAAATAGCTATTTGTGATACACGAGTCAGCAATTGTGTGCACGTGTATCACACGCTATTTTTTGCAACAACCTTCCGAGAAAGTTGTTATGAGGTGGTAAAGAAAAATGCTAATTTTATATTGTTGAAAAAAAATGTTGTGAAAAAAAATTTAAAAAAAAATGTGAAAAAAAAAGTTGGAAAAAAAATGTTGTGAAGATAAATTTTGAAAAACAAAAGTTGATGAAAAAAAAATGTTTGAAAAAAAATGTTGTGAAAAAAATTTAAAAAAAAATTTTTGTGAAAAAAAATTAGTGAAAAAAAATTTTGAAAAAAATGTGAAAACAATTTTGAAAAAAATGTATAAAAAAAAAAATTTTGAAAAAAAAATTTGTTGGAAAAAAAATGTTGGCACTTGTGCTCTTTTGCCCTGAAAACAAAACTTCAATCATTAAAACACTGAGCTAATTAAATTTAATTTAATTGCTACTTTGCCCCCGAATTGTCGCGATGCGGAAAGTTGCTTATCTGCAAAGTGCGCATGCGCGTACATTCCGCCAATGTGGATAGTAGATCAGAATCGAACTGCGCATGCGCCAATATTATTCCTGCATTGTTATCCGGAATGAGTTACTTCGCGTATAATCTAGCTACATGGAACGGAGTACTTTCGAGGTGGGTGTTGCAAAAATATTTTTTCTGCGCTCACCGGATTTTGGTGAACCTAGACACTGTCTATTTAACAATATTCAAGGGTTCAGTTCTCTTAGGATATGCAACTTGTGGAGCGTTTTTTTGGATGTATAACAAAAAGTTGTCAGCAAATAAAGTTTCACTTTTAACTTATTGTTATGAAAATATGTTGATCAGCCTCTTTAAACTGATCAAAAATTGAACTTTCTCAAAAAAGGCTTGTATATGATTTTTTTCTTTTTGTGCTCAGAGTGATCGTGAGACATGCCAGAAGCTTAAACAGAAAAAAACGGGAAGGTGCATATCCTTCCGGGTTGAAGTCAGTCGAGACACATCGTGAATAAACATATGTTTTTGTTTTATCATTTAATACAAAACAATTTATTTTATTTTTACTAGCTAGAAGCTACAAGTGTTATTTCTTCCGTAATTGATGAATAGATCAGCAATTTTCTCGTAAGCGAGTTTTCTCACTCCTCTGGTCCAAGCAAAACTAGCGTGGCTCAATTCCTCGAATTTTTTTCTGCAGACAACATTTGGAAGTTTTTTGACTAGTATTTCAATATCCTGCAAGAAAATTTATAAGAGATAAATTTCAATTCAGCAAAGAAGCAACTTACAAATTAATATATCGATTGGGTGATTGACAAAAAGTGGACATTTTACAAAATGTAATTTTCGAAAACAAAACAATTTCCACAATGCCTCAATACATTTTTTACATAAGGGTAACCCAAGAGTTTATGAAAATATCAAACTGAGAGATTAAAGACTGTTTTTGGGATGGAGATGAATTTTGCAAGTGCTAATGGTCGCCCGACAAGACATGCGACTCTACGATTTGATTTTAACTATAGCGATCCAAAAAATCCTCTCATTTTATAGTATGATAAATAAATATGAAGCGTGGCGGGATATTTCATTTAAAAAAATTACGCAAAAATAGTGATCATTATCATCTGTTATTTAAAATCGGCGTTGACAAACCGACTTTTAACTATACTAAAACCTTTGTAAGTACAAAATTAACAATTGTAGGCTGCATTATAAATCAATTAAATAATTATTTTCGAGTTTCAACCTGGAATAGAAATGCCGCGTCACCGGACAAAAAACTTGTAGGACAGACTTTGAAGTAATTTCTGAAATCCTCCACTGAAATCTTTCTCCATTCTTAATTTTGATGTTTTTTTCACGGAATATAAGTTATATGTGTAAATTTTGAATATTTAAAAAATGGTGGTACTTGTGTGGAAAAATCAAATGACAGTCCTGGGGTCAGGTTTAGGTGGGCTAAACTAGATGAAGCCAGGCGTGGGGTCTGGCTTCATCTAAACATGCTCAACTGTCTAGTCTTGAAGGTCTGGTCTGTTCCAGGTTTTGCGCTGATCAGCTTGTTCAGAATGCAAAATTTTAAGTTTGGTCTGGAAGGTCTGATCTGGTTCAGGACTGTTGTTGATTAGCTATTCCAGAAAAAAAAGTCTAACAAGCGGCTGCCCAGGCTCCAACTAGTTTCTTGTCAGCCAATAACTAGTGGCTGGCCATATGGTCGGACCTGGGGCTAGCCAAAAAAAAAACGTTACACTTTTAGCCAGGCCCAGGCCAGATCATTTGGTCAGCGTCAAAACAGGAAATCAGACTGTCTGGTCTGGACCGGGCCAGCATCAGAAGATTTTTTATAATTTCTGAATGAATTTGTCTAAAAGTTATAAAAAATTATTAAATTGTACTTCGATATAAGTACATTATTGAGACAAATTTAAAAACAATTTATTATTCAAAGGAAAAGTGCAAAATGACTGGGACTTGAAGCGGTCAATTTTCGTAATCACCCTATTATATATGAAAATATAATGACTATCTCGATTTAAAATTATTTTTTGTGATTTGTTTCGTACTTCTGGCGTAGCTAAGAAATCATGAAGCCCTTGAAAAATGGCTATAGGTACAGTCACTTTTTCCAAGGGATAGTCTGGAGGAATTGTTGAGTTATATATTCTCATATTTTCACTTTTTCCATAATCATATTGACGAAAAGTACCTGTGTAGAAAAAAAAACAAATTAACAAAATTGTAAAGACACACTCATGAAACTATTAAGTTCTGGATTTAAGTTGCCTGCCTTTCTGCTCTGCATGGATTACATTTATGTCCCACATGTTAGAATTTTATCAAACTGTAAATTTCGAGAACATTTAAATTTTCAGTTATCCCGAATTGCAAGCATTAAAATTGAATTTCAAATTGATCCTAGTTATTATAATGATAAAAATAAAAATAAATTGACTGGATATAAATCCATTGCGAATTTTATGGTGTCCTCATGTTTAACATATTAAACAAATATGTGTTCCAAAATATTTTTTTTATCATTCATTTCAATCCATGGTTCAGAGAATTAAGAAAATTAATAATATTTATTATAATTTGTACAATTACCTGGGTTACTGACACCGAAACTATAATGAGTCAATTGTTTTGAAGATAATCCCCCAGGAACGTATACAATTTCTTTTTTTACAACTTCCTAAAAATCACAATTTTCTAAAGTAACCTCAACAAAAATTTTACGAAATATTAATGGCTAAACATGCTGAAATTATTTTTACCAAATCTACACCATTATAGTCTATTCCAAACATTGAATATATAAGGATGAAAAGAAGAAATGTAGATATTCTATGGTTTAAAATCGATGTTGTAATATATACCCAGAAAGGTGTCACTGTTAAGCTGAAGTGACCTACATTATCAAGGATCTCCTATAATAATAAATATCAATTAGCGATGACCGTACGTATTGAACAATAATGAAAATAATAATATAATATTATACTAATATTTGTATGACATCAGAATCAGCAATTCAACCGTATGATTTTAATGAGTAATTCTATGATTGTTCTCACTGAGATAAAACGACCGAGAACCAATAATGGCAGCCATGTAAGTCCTCTAATATGCCCAAAAAGAACAGGTGGTGCCATGCTCACAGCTAAAGTTATTTTTTTATTGTATTCAGGTTTTAGAGATCCCATGACGAAGAATTCGGTACATGATTGGGAATGACATACAAGAAAAAGTTCACTTTTTCCAGTCTGTTCCAAAATGAAGTCTATTGTTTCGGGAATGTCGATAACACCACTTTCGTGCCAACTGTGAACAAATTAATTAAATCTTTTCTGATACATTAAAAAAAAATACTTTGAAGATTGAATTCATATAAGGTTATTTACGAATTTTAGTTTCACCTAAAGTTCCAGAAACTGGAACTTGTTGTGGAGTAATTTTCATGCTTTTGGGCGAAAATGGTTCCTCGATTATTTCCCAACCACACGTCAAATCCTTTGTCAGCGAGCAGATAAGCTTTTAATAAAATATGCTAATTAATATTCATAAAATGAATAACTACATGCTCTCTTCGTACATTTCCTGATGATAAATGTTGACAAAGTTTGACACTTTTACGAAATATTCTTCTGCAGCCGTACAATTTAATAATAAGTTAATGAGTTTGAAAACTACTTTCACATTTCAGACTTCATGCTTATGATGCTATTCCTCTCTTCTACCCTTTTCAAAGAATTTCTCTCTTTCCCCTGTTTTCAAGAAAGTTCTCATCAAATATTTTTTTCACTTCAATGCGAAATGAATCGATAAAACCCAATAAGAAAATCTAACTACTTTTGGTCACATTTTCATTATTTTTGGTTAAGATTTTCGTTTTTTTGTTTGAAGATTCATCTCTTTGGTTGAAAGTTTAACTATTTTGTTGAAAATTCATATATTTTTTTGTTCAATATCAATTGTTTTTTCTACTGAATATTTAACTATTATATTTCTGGCTGATAATTTACCTTTTATAGTAAAAAATTGAACTTTTTAAATTGAAAGTTCATGTTCTTTTAAAAATTCATGTCTTTTGTTAGAAACTTAATCTTCTGATTTAAAAATTCATATTTTTTGTTGAAAATTCAACTGTTCAATTAAATTGATCATTTTGGCGCTATGGTGTAGACCACATCTTTATAAGTAAATGATAACTGATGTTAGTTTTTTCTCTCTAAATGGTCTCAAATCAATATTTTTGAATATTGATTTTTTTAAGACCATGTAGAAAGAAAACAGTATCATCAATTATAATTATTCAGTTGTATGTCGAACTTTTTCTTTAAGAATTATTTTTTGTAAGATTCATCAATTTAATTAAAAATTCATCCATAGTTGGGTTAAAATTCTTTTTATTTTATTGAATTCAACTGTTAATTATTTAGATTAACATCTCTCCTCGTTGAAATATTATCAATGACATTTTCCATGGAGAGTTCATCTCTTTTATTTGAAAATTCAACTATTTGGTTGAAAGCTGAACTACTTTGTTAAAAATCCATTTTTGATGATAAAGATTCATCATTGTAGTTTAAAATGTATTTCTTTTGTTGGAAATTTCACCAGCTTGTTTATGATTCGATTTTATTGGTAAGTAATTCATTATTTGCATTGAAAATACAACTATTCAGTTTTTGCTTGAAAATTGATATTTTTGCAAAGATTTTTTTGTTGGCATTAGGGTCGATAATGTTTGTTTGTATTGTGTTTCACAATTAATCTTTGAAATGATACATATTCCTAAGTAAATCAAAGTTAGATTTTGTATGTTTCGTCCCGGACTGACTCACTGGACTCATCAGTAAGTTTGTGTGAATAAGTCCTACCCAGGGGTATGCCTCGCCATTGCAAAATTTCGTGCCTGCGGCGGGAACAGCAAACATTGGCGCTGCGATCGTCACTCGATACATTTGAATTGCAATCACTGTAAAGCGCAGGAGATTATTCATTTTTTTATAAAGTTTCAACTGTTTTCGAAGTTTTTCAAAACTAATTTAAAATCTAAATTGTTAATTTATTAAAACCAGCACTATCCTAGTAACCTCAGTGAGTTTTTCAGGTAATATATTTGTTATTTGATACTCAATATAATTACCTTTTCAGGGAACAAAATTTCGAAATTCAAGAATTATTTTCTAAATCATTATAACTCCTATCGACTTCATTTCTTGCCTTAAAATTTAGTTAAGATAAATTTTAGTTAAGAAATTTAGATAAGTGAATGACGTTTCCACGTTTTCTGCTTCACATCTCAATGAAAATCCAAGACAAAATTTTAATTCATCCATAGTGCTAACAATTTTCTCAATCTGTTTAATAGATCCTAGCGGGTCATCCGATATTCCAAATTCACTTTTATCTATTGGTTCATCTAATAAAAAAATGCTTATTCGTAATTCATCATCAATTATTACTTTTTTATTGCAAACAGTCTTTTTAATACCATTCTCTATTTTACAAATTATTTGACAAAATGTTAGAACTCGAAGGTCGCCAGTTTGGATATTATTTCGCAACCAACTAATCGGATAAGAAACACTGTTTTGATTATCATATATGTTTACAAATAAAAAATTACTCGGGATGCTATTCGAAAAAATATCATAATTCTCATCAGTTATAGAGACTTTTGGTTTTTTAATATTTTTCGTATTCTCATCTCCAATTTCTTCTGAAGAATCTGAAACTTTACGTTTGCCTAAAATATTTTTAGAGTCTAATGATCCTAAAGAGTCTAAAGATTTCGGGCAAGAATTACAAGATTGCTTCATTTTTGGTGGAATTGATGTTCTTGGCGTTAAATTTTGCTCTAGTGACCGACGAGTTTTTTTGATAGGCTTCGATAAATAACTCGGGCAGTTTGGAAATTGAGTTGGAACAACACCTTTCTTTAATCTTGGTACCTTGTAACGTAGTGTCTAAAAATTAATGAATATGATCATTATTATTATTTAAATAAAAGATTGGAGTTATATTAGCAACAATACTTTTTTTTCATTTTGCAATATATTGAAATTTATAAATCAGCAAGATCGAAAAAGGCAAATAAAAAATGGCACAATACACTATAAGTTTAAAAATCCGAAAAAATTTTTTTATTGTTTATAAAATTATGTTTATAGTTTTTTGAAATTGTAAAATCAACAGGATTGAAAGAGATAAATCAACAATGGCGCAATATAAACCACCTGTGAATTTAACAATCTCGACAGTTTTTTTTGGTTATTTTTTATAAAATTTTGTTGTTTTTATTGTCTTGGAAATTAAAACTATACTTATATAGGTATTGAAGAATAAATAAATTTTTACTTCGATGTTTCTCTATTGCCTAAATTGACAAAAAATCTAAAAACTTAAGATCAACCTATGAAGCTTGAGTCGAGGTTATATTATTGTGTTTACAAAATTGAACCTTACAAATTGAACTACTTACTGACATAACGCTTCCATCAGGAGCTAAAACCTGTTTCTCCCAAACAATATCTGTCTCTAAAAAATGTTTTTCGCAAACGACTTGTCCAGCTTTGCACAGAAAGTCACTTTTATGTCTTAGAATTGCTTGTTGCCACTGTTCTACACAATTTTGCGGTACCGAAAATAAATGGATCTTCTCCTCGTTTGTTTTCTTCGGTTCCTTTGACTTATACCCATTGGTAAAATTAGGTATTATGCAGTAACTACTGCTCATTATTATTTACAGTTTATTTACAAAACTTAAAATAAATAAATATTACACGCTACCCACAAATACATTTCTATGGGAAAGCCTTTTAAACTAATGTCAGACAATCGAGTGACGATCGACGCGACACTACTATCGGCGCAAAAATTATAGGCATCTGCCTTTGAAGCTTAACAGCTCAGCCACAAAAAATGCTAGAATAATAACTAAATGGTCATTTGAAAGCTGCAAGTATTCCACGTCAATGAGCCCGAAGACGTTCATGTAAAACAATTTCGTGCTTCGCAGACTGAAAAATGTGAAAAAAAGTAAGGAATTTTGGGCACATTTAAGAAGAGTCAACTTTAGAGCATTATTTCTTATACAAGAGGTAATGGGAAAAGTTGCAAAAATTCATGAATATGAGGAAAACCTTTGTGAACAAATTGCAGTTGACAAATTTGAGAAATAATGAAAATTGTTGTTAAAAATTGCAAAAATGTACAACTATACTATCTCCGGTTCTAATAAAGACATGAAAGCGATTCAAACTGCAAACTGTAACGGATAGGCTCTGTAATTATTTACAATCTTCCGGAAGCATGTGATTGTTGTATTTTTGGTGAAAATCGCGATATTTGTAGACATTTTTTTTGTTGGAAGACAAGTGTCAGAAAGCAGCGGGCACCCTTTTTTTTTGCTTCCGACCGCTCGTGCCTTTTTTCGACTTGTGATTCTAAACTCTTGCCAAAAAAAAGGATCCCCGCTGCTTTCTGACACTTGTCGTCCAACAAAAAAAATGTCTACAAATATCGCGATTTTCACAAAAAATACAACAATCACATGCTTCCGGGAGATTGTGAATAATTACAGAGCCTATCCGTTACAGTTTGCAGTTTGAATCGCTTTCATATCTTTATTAGAACCGGAGATAGTATAGTTGTACATTTTTGCAATTTTAACAACAATTTTCATTATTTCCCAAATTTGTCAACTGCGATTTGTTCACAAAGGTTTTCCTCATATTCATGAATTTTTGCGAATTTTTCCCATTACCGCTTGTATAAGAAATAATGCTCTAAAGTTGACTCTTCTTAAATGTGCCCAAAATTCCTTACTTTTTTTCACATTTTTCAGTCTGCGAAGCACAAAATGGATTTATATTAACGTCTTCGGGCTCATTTACGTGGAACACTTACAGCTTTCAAATGACTATTTACTTATTATTCTAGAATTTTTTGTGGCTGAGCTGTTAAGCTTCAAAGGCAGATGCCTATAATTTTTGCGCTGATAGTAGTTCGCCACTCCGCCGCTGTGGACAAACCATGCCACAATTTTCTCTGACTACGCAATGGGTCATGGCATACCCCTGGTCCTACCTTATACATTTTAATTGATCTAATAATTAATGATCTTTTAATTGAGTTCTGGCGCCTATCCTTGGCCCGAATAATATATATTTTATTTCTATTTTTTGTTGTGTTTCTTGAAAAATCAGATCAAAATTTATATTAATTATATTAAGTTTCAACCCCTATCCGTGGTTGGAACACACTATATTATTGACTACAAAATTTAAATTTATAAAATTTACAAACTTATGAAGGGAGAAAATTTTTGTTGTGTGTAAAATATACATTACAGTGAATTTAGATCAATTAAAAAAGTAAAAATTACTCCTTTCGGGTAGAGAATCAAGCTTTGTGTTTCTGGGTTGAATTTAAGTGGTGGGAAATTCTTGTTTTTTTGTTTGTAAAAAATTAGGTTTTTTAACTGAAAATGTAACATTTCCATTTTTTGGTTGGAAACTTATATCTTGTAGAATAAAATTCAACAATTTGGTTACAAATTGATCTTTCTTGGGTATAATAATTAACTTTTGTGTGAAGAATTCACCTTTTCGGATATAAAATTCAACTCTTTTTTTGAAAAATTCGTCTTTTTTCCTTGAAAACTGACTCTTCTGTTGCAAATTTGCATTTTTTGGTAGAAAATTAATCTTCTTGGTTGAAATTTCATCTGTTTGTGTTAAAAATTCTGCTTCTTGTTTAAAAATTGAACACTTTTGTTTTTTGAACTATTTTGAAAACCCAATTACTTAGTTTAAAAGTCAAATGTGATGATGGGTTTGTAGAAAAATACTTTCTTTCAACCTTAATTGACATTTTTAAATAATTTACGTTCATTGAAGGGTTTTTACGCCGTGGCTAAATTTCTTGGATTAGATCATTGAAATAATCTTACCTAAGGATACATGTCGTCCAACACAAACCCAATCTATGGAACTTTGTGTGAGGGCATGGGCGAGATAAGCAATAGGTTTATCTCGATAAGTTTGATTAATTTTTTCTCCATTTCCGCCTGGTATTCGATGAATTGTAAGAAAGTAACCATCCTGCGTTTTCAAGTTATATTCCTCAAACGGGTAACCGTCATCAGTAACAATTTGTCTCTGTTTGATATTTAAAATCGAGAAATATACGTTTATTTTATTTTAAACTTATTCATATCGTATCATGTATTTGTATACATACTTACGATTTGGTTGTTTAGATCTTGAGGAACACTTGACACTAGAATATTACTTACATAAGTAAGTAGTTGCGTTACAATTAATATCTCCATTTTGCAAATTTAAACTTAATTAAATTTTGAAAGATGAAACTCAATTTCGTACTTTTAATATGAAAATTGTAACTCAAAAACAGCATTTATACCGCACATTAAAGGAATGCAATAATTTATAGCTGAGCTTGCAACATTCTACGTTTGCGAACTGCCTCTTGGGAAGGACGCGATGTAAAAAAATGTATTACATATGATTAAACATTTTTCAATAGCTACTAACTTGATAATGAATTCACGTGGTATGTTGAAACAATTTTCTCGTGCTTGCCATACTTACGAGTATTAGATACAAAACGAAATAGACTAACGTCTATTATGTAAACGAGATAATCTCTGTGCATATGATGCCCTCCCCATCTTATTTCTCTGAACGTGACTCGTATTGGTAATGAGAACTAACAGTTCTAAATAATATTCGACGTATTAATTTTCCAGAATAATGGTTTGAAAAGTATTTTATATGCAATAGATACGTAACACTGTTACAGAACAATCTCTATACTTATCCTATATGAATTATTACAAAACTGAATTATATAGTTCTTCTATAACGTGGCCGTAACATCGTTATGACACAGTTTCAGAACGAAATTGGAAAGAATGTTATCAAACGTATGTGGCAGTATGGTTCTGTAACAGCTACATAACACTGTTACACATATGTCCCTATAGATAGTTTTTCAATTAATATAGAACTGAAATTTATCAATTCGATAACATCAACGTAAAACTTTTACAGCACAGTTAAAATTTGAGGCAAGTTTCTAACGTGTCTTCCTATTCAGTTATAATTGTACCATAAAAACTTGATTCGTTCATTTCAAAAAAAAATTTGAAGCTAGCTTTTAATTTTCACCTTTCATACTTTGACAATTGTCCAGTTTTTGATTATAACTTTTTCACCTGGATTTGAATGATATTAAACCATTTTTGAAAATTTTAGGAAATTTCTAAACATTTTAGGAGATTTCGAAGAGTTCTGATTTGGAACAGTGAATTTCGGAAAAAAATTATAATTCTGAATTTTTGAACCGGTATTTTTCAAATAAATTTCCTTCTTCTCAATCAAAATGATTTCCCAAAAATCCTGTTCCATGTCAAAAATTCTCTGTTCCAAGTCAACCAATAATTCCTCATGAAAATTTTCTTTCCGTAAGTCTAAATTATTATTCTTTCTAGAAATTCCCTGTTCCAGAGCGAAAATTCTCATTCTTTACGAAAATTCCCTGATCGGAGTCACAATTATATTGATTTCCAAAAATTCTCTGTACCAATTTAGAATTATTATGTTCATTTAAAACGTTTTCTACTGAAATTCAGAAATACAATAACTCTCTTTTTCTAAAATTTAGAAGAGGGAAATTTCAAAATGTGGCAAGGAAGTGGAGAAGGGATGTGGAGAAGGGATTCTTTTTGTAAATTATCTTTTTGTAAATCAGAATTCAAATTTCCCGTTCCGTGTTCAAAATTACCTGTTTGTTTACCTGCCTCAACTCATATCAGAATCGTATAATTCCTTCAGCAAATTCACGGTTTCAAGTCAGAATTCTCATTCTTTTGGGAAAATCCCTATTCCAAGTGACAGTCGAGAGAAAAATCCCGGTCACCAAATTACATTTCCGGACATTTCCCTTTTTTTCCCTGATTTAACTTGATTGATTTAACAAAATTAACTGTCGATCGAATCTTCAAACAAAAGCAATTCAACTTCAACCATAAACAGGTGCATTTTCAACCAAATAGTTGAACATTCAAGCCGAAAAGACAGTTGAATTTGCAATCCAAAAGGACCAAATTTCTATCCAAAAAGACAAATGAGCAACACAACAGTTAAACTTTTGACCAAAAAAGATAATTTTGTAACAGAATAGTTCAATTTTCAACACATTAATTGAATTTTAAATAAAATAGTTGATTTTTAACAAAATCATTGAATTTTCAACAAAATGGTTTCTTTTTGCACCGAACAATTGAATTTTCAACCTACAAACATGTACTTTTGACCAAATAGTTAAATTTTGAGTTGAAAAATTAATTTCTAATAAAAAAAGAGTGTGCAACCGAATATTCGAATTTCCAGAGAACTGATTTTTTAATGTAAATAATGTCCAACAAACATTATTTTTATTTCAAATCAAGAACAGTTTTATTCAACCAAAACGACGAACTTTTACAAAAAAGGGGAACTTTCAAGCGTAAAAGACGAATTTTTAACGAAAAAGTTGCATTTTTAACCCACAAAAATGATTTTTCAATAAAATAGCAAAATTAACAAGCAAAGAGATGAATCTTGAACTGATAACATGAATTTTTATAAAAGAAGTTAAACTTTGAACCAAGTGGTTGAATTTTGAACCAAATAGATTAATTTCCAAAATAAACAGATTTTTAACAATATAGTTGAATTTTCAACAAATCAAATTCATGTTTGACTATTTATTTCAACTTTTAACCAAGTAATTGAGTTTTCAACTAAAAACGATGAATTTTCAAGGAAAAATGTAATAGTTGAATTTTCAACAAAAAACGATCAATTTTATTTAAAAAATTATTTGTTAAATTTTCAATTATATGAATTAATTTTCAGTTTCCAAAATAAATTTTGAGTTAAAAAAGTAATATTAGGCAGAAAAAAAAATTTAGTTAAAAAAATGAAATTTGAGTTGAAAAAAATGTATTCAAATTAAGAAAAGGAGTTTCTAACTAAATAGTTTCAACCCATGAAATTAATTTCCAACAAAGTATGTAGTTAAACTTTCGACCAAGAAAAATTTACATATTAGTGGATTTTTCATCTAAATCGATCAATTCTCAGCCAAAAAATAAATAATCAAATTTCCAGTACAGAAAATTAATTTTTAACAAAAAAAAAAAAGGAATTTTCAACAAAATAGTTCAATCTACAACCAATAAAATGAATTTTCAATAAAATAATGTAATTTTCAAGCAAGTAGTGAATATCAATTCATTCAAATAGTAAGTAAGTAATTTATTTATACTGTTTATCAAATGATAAATTTATTTAGGCCATTACCAGTGTGTCGATGTTGAATTTTTAATGCATATGACTCGATTAGCTTGCTGATAAGTAGGATCCTATTTTATCGCAAATCATTTTATTTTTTTGTATCGCGAATTAATTAAAAAATCTCAAAAAAGTAAGTTCGAAAACTTACTTTTTCGCGATTTTCAATTAATTCGCGAAAAGAAAAAATAGAATGATTTGCGATTAAGCAGGATCCTACTTATCAGCATACTAATAGACAGAGTCATCTGCATCAAAAATTTAACATCGAGACACTGGTAATGGCCTCAACAAATCTATCAAATAGTAGGTCTTTTAACCAGAAGAGATGAGTTATGAACTAAAAATATAATAGTAACTAGCATATTAGGTCTATATAATTTTTTACGTCGTACGTACGTTATATACATTAGGGCGTACCGAAAAATTAAATATTTTGCTTTTATTTTTAGGTGGGGCTAAAAAGTACTTAAAGGTGCGCCAAAATAAATGCCGAAAAATATGAGTCTTAAAAAAAAAGTCTTCAGTTTAAAATAGGGAATAATAATAGATTTCTCATCACCAAATGCCTAAAATGGTTAGTCCTAACCCGGTTAAGTCGTAAAATATGCATATTGTATCATATTATATAGGTTTTTAGTATGGAATCAATGGAAAAATGTCCTGTGATCGCGTATTCAGGTGTGGATATGGGGTATGGGGATACAATATGTCTTTTTTTACGGCTTATCTCTGTTAGAAATAATCATTTTTGAGTCTTTGACGATGAGAAATCCATTCTTATATTCCATATTTTGACATATATCGACTTTGCATGAACTAAGAAACGTTTTTTTTAGGTCTCCTCTTTTTCGGAAGTTATTTTGGCACCCATCAGAAGTTTTTTAGCCCTAGCTAAAAATAAAAGCAAATATATTAAATTTTTTCGATACGCCCCCATTACCTATACATACTTCATACGTACATCTTACAATCTGTATACGAATTATAATTCCGTTATTTTCACTATTTGTTATAGTTGCATCCATTTTTTTCAAACAGAAATTTGAGGCTAAAAAATTATTCTAACTCTATGAAAGTATTTGTTATTTATTGACGAATGAGCTGAAAGTGCTATAAAACCAAAATGAATGTTTGTAGATATTATCAGGACCAGAATATGAAAAATTTTATTTTTTTCACAACTGATGGTCTGAAATGGCCCCTAAACATCGATTTTATTTAATTTGTAATTGCGGCAAATAAGACTCGATATAAAATGATAGGGAAAAATACATTTTAAAGCACAGCGAATAGAAATAGAAGATAGGAATAAAAGAAAAATTAAATAAGGTGATAGAAATTTTTAAACTGTCAGAAATGTGTATTTTTTGTGTATTTCAAAATTCAAAATTTTTTCTTAACCCGCTATAAATATTTTTAATTTATTCCCTATGAAAAATATTCTCTTTATATTACAAAAGAAATCCTTTGCATATTATATCTTCAAAATGTTTGTTTCCGTTTCATGAAATTTAGGGCTTATTCTTCAATAAATAATAAATACTTTTCTCAGGCGAAAGAAGTTTTTAGCCTTAAATTTGTATTTCTTCATAATTGAAAACTAATAAAATTCATTTCGATCTAAAATGGCCTAACGGAACATCTTAACAATTTTTTTCTAATTAAAGAAAATTCGTGACAGTATTTTCTTTAACAAAACAAAGACATTTAGAGCGTAGCATTTGCAAAATTCAAAATCACACTTCATTTTACAAAAACTAGATTTTTTTAAATTATTCCCTAAAAATTGACATCTAACGACTATAACACCCAAAATGTTAGAGATAGTATATTCTTTTTTTGTTGCTTTACTCATTTTTTTCCCACTTTCACCATATTTCAAAACAAAGTTTCTAGGCTCACAGAAAATATCTGTTCTACACTCACCGAATTTCGGTGAACCTTTTGTCATTACATTTTTTTCGATTTTTCTGGAATACCTGTAGTCGAGGGGAAGCTACCAATGTTAATGCTTTTTAATCAATAAATCTATCAAAATAATGAATAAAAGTTGCAGGAGAAAAAGAGAATAATGAGGATAATTTTAAAAAACTTTTGAAAATAACACGAAACAATTTATTTTATTTTTCTAGTTACAAGAAACAAGTTTTATTTCTTCCGTAATGAATAAATAGGTCTACAATTTTCTCGTAGACAAGTTTTCTTACTCCTCTGGTCCAAGCAAAACTAGTGTGGTTAAGTTTCCTGAATTTTTTTCTACAGACAACATTCGGAAGTTTTTTGATTAGTATTTCAACGTCCTGAAAGAAAATATATAAGAGATCGATTCAATTCAGCAAAGAAGAAACTTACAAATTAATATATCGATTGGGTGATTGACAAAAAATTGACCATTTTAGAAAATGTTTGTGATGGCTATGAATTTACGACGTTGTAGAAAGTCGCGTGACAGGACATGCGACTATGATAGAACACAAAAGGTTCAAAAATCTTTTCAAAATATATGCAGAACAGATAAAAACATTCAAAAATTTAGGAAAAATTTACATTTCGCATGATAAGACATGCGACTATGATAAAGTAGAAAATTCAAAAATCTTCATAAAAAATATGCAAAACAGATAAAAACATTAAAATTGTTTCCTAAATTTCTATCTTCACGATTTATTTGAATTTAACTTCAGCGTTTTAAAATATCTTCTCATTTTGTCGTATGATGAATTAATATGGAGCGTTTCCGGATATTTTCTAAAAAATATTACGCAAAGATAGTGATAATTATTAACTGTTATTTGAAATCAATTTATTGATAATTTTTTAACAAATTCGTCTACAGTTTTCAAACTTAATCAAATAGTGCTATATAAGTATTTTATTGAGATAACTTTAAAAACAATTTATTATTCAAAGGAAAAGTAGGAAATGATTAGGACTTGAAGTGGTCCACTTTTTGGCAATCACCCTATTATATACAAATATAATGACTATTCCGATTTCGAATAATATTTTGTGGTTTATTCCGTACTTCTGGATCACCGAAGAAATCTTGAAGCCCCTGGAAAATGGCTATAGGTACAGTCACTTTTTCTAGGGGATAGTCTGGAGGAATTGTTGAGTTATATAGTTTCATATTTTCACTTTTTCCATAATCATATTGACGAAAAGTACCTGTGTGGAAAAAAATTTAGTTAACACAATTGTAAAGAAACTCTTATGAAACTGTTAAGTTCTGGATTTATGCTTCCTGCCCCTCTGCTGTGCATGAATTACATTTATGTCCAAATATTAATATTTTATCAAACTGAAAAATTCAAGAACATTCAAATTTTCAATTATTCCAAATTGCAAGCATTCAACTTGCATGGCGAATTGATTCTACTTATTATAATGATAAAAACAACGAGAAATTTACTGGATATAAATCCATTGCGAATTTTATGGTTTTTTCATTTTCAACAGTATAAAAAAATATGTGTCTCAAAAAATAGATATTTTTATTATTTTTTCTATACACTGAGAAAAAAATGTTTTTGAATCAAAAGTACGCACTTTGGATGTCGGCCAAAAGCATATTCATTCAAAAGAATATTCAATTAAACAATGATTTATTCCGGCTTGACAGTGATGCTGTGAATTGAGCAGTATATCCATTAGAATCAATAAGATCTGGGTTTGACTGAGCGCGAAAGTGCGTACTTTTTACTCAATAGCATTTTTTTTCTCAGTGTAATTCTGGTTTTAAATAATTTAAAAATTCATTATTATTTGCTATGAATTGTGCGATTACCTGGGTTAATGACACCGGAAATGTAATGAGTCAATTGTTTTGTAGATAATCCTCCAGGAAGGTATACAGCTGATTTTCTTACAACTTCCTGAAAATCGCAATTTTTTCAAGTATCCTTAATGGAAATTTTACGAAACATTACAAGTTGAATATGCTGAAATTATTCTTACCAAATCTACACCATTATAGTCGATTCCAGCAATTGAATATAAAAGGATAAAAGCAAGAAATGTTGATATTCTATGTTTCAAAATGAAGGTATCAATATATACCAGGAAAGGTGACACTGTGATGCCGAAGTGACCCAAATTATCAAGGATCTTCTATAATAATAAATACGAATTAATGCTTATCGTGCGCATTAAAAAATAATTAAAATATTATAATAATATGATACTATTATTTGTACAACATTAGAAGCAGAAATGCAATAACATATTTTTAATAAGTAATGCTAAGATTTTTCTCACTGAGATAAAACGACCGAGAATCAATGATGGCAGCCATAAAAGTCCTTTAACATTCCCTGTAAAAACAGCTGGTGCCATGTTCAGAGCTAAAGTTATTTTTTTATTGTATTCAGGTTTCAGAGATCCCATGACAACTAATTCGGTAGATGATTGGGAATAGCCCACATAAAAAAGTTCACTTTTTCCAGTCTGATGTAAAATGAAGTCTATTGTTTCGGGAATGTCGATAACACCACTTTCGTGCCAACTGTGAAAAAATTAATTAAAATTTCTCTGATTCATTAAAAAAATATATACTTTATAAATGTGATTTATATGAAGTTATTTTTTACTAATTCTAGTTTCACCTAAAGTTCCAGAAACTGGAACTGGTTGTTGAGTAAGTTTGATGCTTTTGGGCAAAAATTGTTCCTCGATTATTTCCCAACCACACGTCAAATCCTTTGTCAGCGAGCAGGTAAGCTTTATTAAAAATATACTAATTAGTATTCATGAAATGGATATTATAAGGGTTCACAGTGCAAAAAAAGATAAAAAGGGCCGAAAATCATAAAATTGGTTACATAAACAATTTTTATGTTTTAAATCGTGCTTATAATCAAGAATATTTCCTGTTCTAAAAATTCCTTCATTATTAATTAAATCGTGATACTTTAAGTATAATTAAATATTTCTGTCTAAGATTTGTTATTTTATCCTAACTATAATAGTTTTTTAAAATGTAAATGGAAAACCATACTCTTCAATGCTCTTAAACTCAAAATAAAAATGGAAACCGTAAGAATCCGTTAAAATATTTAGAAGTCATTTAAAATTTCATATATATGAATTGAGTTGGAATTTTTGATTCAATTTCTCTAAAAGAGATGCAAGTAAAATGCACGCGCTGAATCTGCATCCGAGGCCCTTTTTTGGGCTTCCCCAGCACGTCAGGGTTCTGACATAACCTTAAAAACCTAATAAATAATATTTTTCCGGGTCTGGAGGTCAGACCATGTTTACTATATGACCGAATCCATTTCAAATCAGGCAGGTTCTACACTCGATGTTGC
>CAKNXH010000243.1:877479-897307 GCA_932178445.1 Andricus quercusramuli
CTGCAACATCGAGTGTAGAACCTGCCTGATTTGAAATGGATTCGGTCCTATATATTTTTGGGGTCGCTGAATCCAAATCCGAAATCCAAAAAATCCCAGCAGGTCAGGGTTTTGAAATAATTTCAAAAAACCTCTTAGAACATTTTTTTCCGAGTCCGGGGTCAGGGCATATTTCCTATATGTTTTTGGGGTTGCTGAATCCGAATTCCTAGTGTGAAAATTTCCAGCACGTCAGGGATGTGAAAAAGAGACGATTTTTTCAGCGACCCCAAAAACATATAATAAATATGGTCTGACTCCCGGACTAGAAAAACAAATTTGTGAGGTTTTTTGAAGTTATCTCAGAACCCTGACGTGTTGGGGTTATTTGGACCTCGGATTCAGTTTCAGCGACCCCAAAGACATATAGTAAACATGGTCTGACCTCCAGACCCGGAAAAGCTTTTTTATGAGGTTTTTTGAGGTTATGTCAGAACCCTAAAGTGCTGGGATTTTTTGGACTTCGGATTCGGATTCAGCGACCCAAAAAAATATAGTAAGCCTGGTCTGACCGCCAGACCCGGAAAAAGAGTTTTTATGAGGTTTTTTGAGGTTACGTCAGAACCCTGACGTTCTGGGGTTTTTTGGACCTCAGATTCGGATTCAGCGACCCCAAAAACATAAAGTACGCATGGTCTGACCTCCAGAGCTGGAAGAAGATTTTTTCCTGTGTGGCTGTATATTGGTGTGTAATAGGGGGGTCCAAACAAATTTTTTTCGAATTTTTATGGGGACACCCCCCAAATTTGTTCGAATCCACCCAAAAATAAATCCATTTTTTTTGTTTTGAAAAAAAATGATATTTAGAGGTGCCGCAAGCCCCATGAAGTTTAACATGTATTTCCCATAAGAAAAAAATACGTTTTTGTAAATCTTATTCTGAATCCTCAATATTATCTCAATCGAGTTGAAACTCAACATTTCTCTTCACAATTAGCCATGGAATATGAATAAAATATCATTTTTCAAATATCACCCCCATAAGTCTGTTTTATCGGCTCCCAAAGAAACCCCATAAGTGAAAAAATAGGTTTTGCGAGTTTTTGGCGTTAATTATGATTTTTTCGCGGTTTTTTAATGCGAATTGTTTCTAATACATAAAATAGTACTTTATACTGAAAATGAGATATTTTCATGAATTGCTCAAACGGTATGTTATTGTTTTTAGCAATTTTCTCATAGAATGAGTTGATAATATCCTCTTTACATAATTGGTAGAATGTTGCGGTTTTTTCTGAAATTTTCAACTTTTTGTCTTTTTTTTTATTAGGCGTGACTTGATAATTAATTAGATTGAGCAAAAATAATTGTTTGACCAAATTATTATTGTTTATGACTTTTCATCTACATATATCAATTGCGCCTGATAGTGCTGTTTTTCGGCAATTTTTACCTTTCTGTCCTTTTTTCACTTGGTGACGTAATAATCAATTAAAGTTAACAAAAAAGTTCTTTAAACCATTTAATATTGCTCATCACTATCTTTTTTTGTATAAGTGCTAGAAAGTGGCGGTTTTTTCTAAAATCTTTCACTTTGCATCGCCTTTTTATTTATGAACAAATGACAAGTCAACCACAATAAAAATGATTTTTGAATGGTATCGTTGTTTTAAGTGAATTATTTTTGCTCATTTCCCAATGCTTAGAAAAAATTAATTTAAAGAAAAAAATACTTAATTGTTTAAACAACTTTTTTGTTAAGTTTAATTAATTATTACCTCACTAAGTGAAAAAAGGACAGAAAGTTAAAAATTGCCGAAAAACAGCACTATCAGGCGCAATTGATATAGATGAAGATAGTCATAAACAATAATAATTTGTTTAAACAATTATTTTTGCTAAATCTAATTAATTATCAAGTCGCGCATGATAAAAAAAAGACAAACAGTTGAAAATTTCAGAAAAAAACGCAACATTCTACCAATTAAGCAAAGATAATATTATCAACAATGATAATAATTTGCTTGAACAATTATTTTGTTAACTTGTATTCATCATTACTTCACTCCCAATGAAAATTGAACAAAAAGCCAGAAATTTAAAAAAACCGCATCTTTCTAGCTTTATTCAAATATAATATTATTAATAAGTATAATAAATTGTTTAAACAATTATTCTGTTGACTTTAATTCATTATTACTTCACTCCAAATGAAAATTGGACAAAAAGCCAGAAATTCCAACAACAACAAAACCGCATCTTTCTAGCATTATTCAAATAAAATATTATTAATAATTATAATAAATTGTTTAAACAATTATTTTGTTAACTTGGATTCAATATTACTTCACTCCAAATGAAAATTGGACAAAAAGCCAGAAATTAAAAAAACGCATCTTTCTAGCATTATTCAAATATAATATCATTAATAATTATAATAAATTGTTTAAACAATCACTATTGATAAAATTGATGAACTACCACTTCCCTCTAATTGAAAATTGGACAATAAATGAAAATTTGTGAAAGAACCGCGTCTTTCTAACTCCATTCTATGAGAAAATTGCTAAAAACAATAATAAATTGTTTAAATATTCATGAAAATATCTAGTTCCAAGTATAAACTAATATTTTATGTATTAGGAACAATTTGCATTAAAGAAACCGCAAAAAATCATAATTAGCGCCAAAAAGTCGCAAAACCCATTTTTTCACTCATGGGGTTTCTTTGGGACCCTATAAAACATACTTATGGGGTGATATTTGAAAAGTGATATTTTATTCGTATTCAATGGCTAATTGTGAAGAGGTATGTTCAGTTTCAACTCGATTGAGATGGTATGGAGGATTCTGGATAAGATTTACATTAATGTCTTTTTTTCTTATGGGAAATACATGTTAAACTTCATGGGGCCTGCGGCACCCCTAAATATAATTTCTATTAAAACAAGAAAAGGGGATTTATTTTTGGGTGGATTCGAACAAATTTCGGGGGTGTCCCGATAAGAATTCAACAAAAAAATGTTCCAATGCATTTTTGGACCAACCTACTGTGTAATCGTTATATTCAAATTTAAACTAGAACCTTCAATGTCGAAATACAGACCATCTTACTTCGTTATGGTTAATTCCAAACATATTTAATTTGTATATATAAATTTAGGGGGAAAAAATTTTAGCTGTCAAGTTTTATTCAAATCCTAAACAGATTAGTTTGTCAAAGATTGTCTGATTTGAAAAAGTTAATGTCATTATCATAATTAATTCTGTAAGTTTAAAACAACTTTTACTACTTGCGGTGGCATATTCTAGTTTAGAAGAGTATAATTTTGTAGATATGAACCAAACAACTGTATTTTCAAATATCATATATTTAAAGAGAAATGGGGAATAGGGGGGACTTTGAACCCTGATATTGACTTTCTTAACCATTCAAGACCCACTGGGAACTTTATTTCCCAAAAACGTATTTAAAAATCTATAACTTTGCAAAAAATTAATATATTTTGGATTTCCTTGAAGCATAAGCGAGAGAATTGTTTCTTTTATTCGTAAAAAAATTTGAAACACTATAAATCGGGTCTAAAAGGATTGAGTTGCGGAAATACTTCTTTGATAATTTATTTATTAATCAGGTAAAAATGAAAATAAGTTAGATGTGAATATTCGTTTGTGAAAAAATATATTCTTTCAATCTTGGTTAAAATTTTTAAATTATTTTTGTTCAGTGCAGAAACATTACGCCATTGCTAAATTTTTTGGATTTGATAAATTAATATCAATCTCACCTAAGGATACATTTCGTCCAACAGAAACCCAATCTATGGAACTTTCTGCGAGGGCATGGACGAGATAAGCAATAGGCTTATTTCGTTGGGTTTGATTAATTTTTTCTCCACTTCCGCCTGGTATACGATGAATTGTAAGAAAGTAACCATCCTGCGTTTTCAAGTTATATTCCTCAAACGGGTAACCGTCATCAGTAATCATTTTTCTCTGTTTGATATTTGAATTCAACAAATGGATGTTTATTTTATTTTTAGCCAATTGATATCGTATCACGCATATACTTACAATTTGGTTGTTTAGATCTTGAGGAACACTCGACACTAGAATAACACCTACATAAGCAAGTAGTTGCGATACAATTAAGATATGCATTTTGCGAATTTGAACTTGATTACATTCTCACTGAATAAATGTAATTTTTTTACTTTTAATATGAAGTGTAACTCATAAGCAGCATAAGTAACGCACGTTGAAGTATTCCAATAATTTATTACTGAACTAGTTACATTCCGCGTTAGCGAACTGCGTTGTATGAAACGCGTGATGTAAAGAAAGTATAACTTTTGTTAAAACATATTTCAATATGTATTAACTTGATAATGAATACATGTGGTATGTTGATAACAAATTTCTCGCACTTGGCATACTTACAAGTATTAGATACAAAACGAAATAGACTAACGTCGATTATGTAAGCGAGCTTATATGTTATATATAGAGGTAATCTATTTTTTTCATGAACAGTTTTACAAAAATAATATTTTTGTCGATGTTGAGATGCTATCGGTACCCAGATTTTTCTCATCCCACCTGAATTATTACAAAACCTAATTATATTGTTTTTCTATAACGGAGACGTAACATCGTTACAACACAGTTTAAGAACGAAATTAGAACGAATGTTATATAACGTCTCTGGAAATATGGTTCTGTAACAGTTACGAACTGTAATAGTTTTTCATTCAATATGGAACTAAAATGCATCAATTCGATAACGCTAACATCAAAATTTTATAGTATAGTTATAATTCAAAGCAAGTTTCTAGCGTGTTCCTATTTAATTAAAATTACACTGTAAAAAATGTGATTATTTAATTTTAAAACAGTTAGAAGCTAGCTTTTAATTTTGAAGATTCATACATTCAAAATGGTCTAGCTTTTGACTATCGTTGTCATTTAAGTGCAATAATTAGATATACAGAACTGAATTATATTGATTACAAGTATTAAAACTTTATTAGCTGGATTTGAATGATTTTAAACAATTTTTAAAGATTTCACGCGATTTCTAAACGTTTTAGAAGATTTCGAAGATTTCTGATTTGGAATGTGAATTTCGGAATCCCCTGTTCCGAGTCACAATTATATTTATCTCTAAAAATTATCGCTACCTATTCAGAATTATTACGTTCATTCACAGCATATTTTATTATAATTCAGAAATATAGTAACTCCCTTCCTCTAAAATTAAAAAGAGAGAAACGTCAGATTCTGGCAAATTTTTATGTGCAAATAAATAATAATTTTTTAATTCGAACAAATTTTGATTTGAAACAAGAAATTTTCCGCATCTGACGTATTGTAACATGTACAAAAGATTGTTTTTTCAAAGTCTCTTTTCGTAAATCAGAATAAGCATCTTCCGTTCCGTGTTCAAAATCACCTGTTTCCCTGCCTCAACTCAGAATTATATTATTCTTTTAGCACATTCACTTTTCCAAGTCGGAATTGTAATCTTTTTGGAAATTTTCCAATTCCAAGTGACATTCTAGAGAAAAATCTCGGTCAATGGATCACATTCCCGGTTATTTCTCTTTTTTTCCCTGGTGTGAACAAAATTAACGGTCATTTCTCACCTTTTCTGATTTCTTGGTAAGGTAGACACCCTGATTTTTCAATTTTTAATTTGAAAAAAGTGAAGTAAGGTAGAATACACTAGAAATATTGTCGATCTACGTCAAGATGAGCACTTTTTCTGAACTTCATTGATTGATTTGATTTGAACTTGGTTTGAAATTTATGTATTCTGTGGAAAATTTGTCCTCCTTGGTAAAAAAAGGGAATGGTAGTATATCCAGAGGCAGACCGAGGATGAGCTGATGGGGACATATCAAATTGTGGGAAGCTTGAGGAAACTCAGGAGAAATGTACATATTTTCTCATCTATTATCAAAATGCAGAATGCCCTCCTCTATATGCAACTGATGTTATAACTGCGGACTCTCCACCTTACGACGACTTGGCTAATCATTTCCGACTCACCACCTTATGACTTGATTGATTATTTATTGTGGAAATTATTCTTACTCACAAACTGCACTTCTCGCATCAAGTTGGCAGTTCGACGTATATTTTGAACAATTAATAATACTAACAATAGGATAGCCTTGGAATGGATTGAAACTTTGGTTCACAAAAGGCATGCCTCCAGCAAAGTTTCAGGCGATGAATGGACATTGGTTGTTTGGAATGCAGTAATTTTTCACCAAAAGGAAGAAATTGTAGAGGCAGCTTTTGCAAAATTCAAGATCAAACTTTTCTTGGGCACCCTGTAAGTTGCGAATAAGTCGAACTATAAAAATTTAAAGGGATTGTAGACTTAAATAAAGCTCATTATTGATTAGGTTTAGAGCCGGACTAGATAAGAAAATTTTCTTTTTCAATTTACATTTTTCTCAAAACTCGTTCTAGATGTGATTTTTTTGTAATTTTGATTATATTTGAGGGCAAAAATTAAAAGTAAATTTATATGAAATCCATCTTTTTTATAGCAAATCAGGCTTAACACTAAAAGTAACAGGCTGGGTGAATTGACCCCTTTCGATTTTTAAAGTGGTAAATCTCCGCAGCGGGTGCTTGCAGAGAAATGGTGTTTTCTAACTTTTAATTATTTATAAATAGGAGCAATTGACATTTTTTTCGGAAATATTGGATGCGCACTTTAAAAAAAATCGAGTTTTTATAGTCTGTTACCAGCAGGGGTCAATTGATCCCTATCGCGTTTTGGCTGGTATTTCATCACAGAACATTTAAGGTTTCGCAAAAAAATTGGCCCTTTTCATGAAATAATGTTAAAAATGTGAATATGACAGCAATAAGTCATTAGCAAGACAATTTCGGTCGATTCGGCAAAAAAATGGAGCCAGTTCATTGCGACATACGAAAACTGTGTATTTGTTCATAAAAATTGTTTAAATAATGCTGGCAGCCAGCAGATATTTTCAAATCACAAAAAAATGGCTTTTGTTCATTAATTTGTTTGAAACATTATAAACAATTTTTTTTCTTACTCTAACCCACTGAAAACTATTGCTAAATAGTAATTACACTGACATAAGCTCTTCTTCAGTCAATACTACGCTGGGGTAGGCGAGCATTTTCACTTCTTTGTTGTACTTTTTCAGGACTCACAACACTTTTTCACTTATATTAACAATGTAATATGAATGAAGCATACTTCTATGATTAACTTTTGACGGTAGAGACTGTTTAAAATCATTATTTCACACCAAACGCAGGTATGGGTAAATTGACCCCTCGTGGTAACCAAAGGTGGTAGAAAATCCCGGTACTTCTAGTGTTCAGTTAATTTAATAAATACCTTGAGAATTAAAAAGAATTGGTAGCAAAATTGCCTTCCTGATGAAGAAACTGTATAACTGCAGTTTGGCATAAGGGTCACATTCGTGTTGCGGCATAAAAGTAAACAGGTCTCACGTTAAACTGTAGATTATACTTCCTGCTTCGTTCTCGTGATTACACGTGTAGTATCATCTCATGCCGCTCGCGCCACCACAATTCGGAGCTAAAATAAATCATATGGGGGTCCTGCATTTCCCTTTGTTACTGACTTCACTATCTCATTCGTTTCTTTGTGCTCGCGTCGTCAACCTCAAATAAAAAATTTTGTTTCGCAGCATTCCAATTTTTCATTCAGTAGTATGGGTAATTCGAAAAGATCCATGAGAAAATATCGTCATTCGAGACACAGGTCAAAGGAAAGTAGTGATAGTCGTCTCGAAGTTTTTCCAGCTCTCATTCAGAAATTTACCGAGGTTCAAGGTTTCTAGTCAACTGAATTAAGATCAAGAAGTTCTAGACGTAGGAAAGAGAATAGAGATTCTTATTTTTGCACACGTTCGCGCACTCGATCTACGTATCATTCTGCATCTCCTATACCAAAAAAGCAGTCTAATAAGTTAATTTAAACCACCTGAATGGACGGCACGGCTCATTTTTAGGATGAGAGAATTCCGATTCTTCGACTGGTGAGCCTGCGTCATATGTACATGACAATGTAGATCGAATATCCTTTTAGGTTATGAAAAGAGATGACTCAGCTCATTCTTCAAAAGATAGAAAGTCGACCCTTAGTCTGGTGAGCCTGTACACAATTACAGGATTAATCCAGGTTGTTCATTCTTCTAGATAACGGAAACGAGGAGGTCTCAAAGACGGATGGCTCCAGACATAAGGAAAATCTTACGGAAAAACAAAAAAAACACCGATTCCAAAAAACTGGATATCCTTGGGAAAAATCCGTCAACAGTCAACCAAAAACAGGTGACGTTGCATCCAGGTTTAGTTTCCAGGTGCAAACATTGGCTTTCAGCTGGCCTGACTGATCAAGTCAGTAAGGAATTTTTGGAAAAATATCCCAGGAAGGGTGACTGCTTACTGGAGCTTACTGGAAATTCAATGCTTAGCTGATTCTGCATTGTCGGCTGTAGGTCCGGCTATTTCCAATTTACTGAGAGAAGAGGAACTTAACCCCTTGAATCAGTTGGAAATGCTCGCGGGAAAACTCATTGCCGAATTAAATCACTCAGTTTCAAAAGCGAGAAGAGCTTTTATTACTCCAAGATATTCACAATCAGTAAAAGAATTGTTGGACTCGTCATCCGATAATCAGGCCTCTCTCTTTGGAGATAAATTGACTGAAAAAGTTAATGAAGTTAAATCGTTTTAGAAGGTAAGTGAGGGCATGAAGCCTTCTTTTGGACCAAAGAGTTCATTACCACAATCTTCTGGTAATTTAAACATCAGGAGCTCTTCGATGAGGAATTTCGAGACATCGCGATCGAGCAACAGGTTTACATCGAAAAGGAATCCCTCCAATTTCAAGGGAACCAACAAAGGAACAGCGTCCTCGTATCAGACGTCATCACAGCAACGTCAGCAAGCTCCGACAAATTCACCCAAATATCCGAAGCAGACCAACCGACAGAGACGATAGAGGTACGTAGGACTGGCAGGCTGCAGAGGTTTCCGGAAAAGTGGAAAGAAATCACTAGCGATAAATTTTTTTTAAATTGTACAAAGGGCCTGAAGGTTCTTTTTACTTAATTAGCAAACCCATCGTCTTTACCCAGTAGTCGAAATTGGTCAAATGACATTTTTTATCTCAAAAAAAAGTAAGTATTCAACATTTTTGAGCTCTAAAATAATATTTTAGTTTTTCACCAGTATTCAAGCTATGTGACCCTTATGCGCGAACTTTGGGTCACCCTGTATAGTCTGTATCCAGAATATTCCTGTTGTGAAGACATTCAAGATTCAGTATTCCGCGACCACCTTGACGGCGTGAGATGTAAAGTCGCGGAACAGAAGACATGCTTTTGTGCATGCTTTTGTTCATGTGCATAACCTTCCGATATCAAGGGATCTGAGCTCGTCCTTCTTCCACGGAAGCACTCCAAATAAATAGAATATACTTTGTTCCTCGCCAACAGTTCGAAAGACCATATCCGTCGAATGAGACGTTCGTATTTGTATCGGAGAGTATCCTTTATAGATGTCACGTGCTGAATGCGGCTCTGTGGCACGCCCAGGTATGTATAGGTCTCTCCAGCGCCAAGGTTCGTATAACGCTTCTGTCGACAAGTTCAGGGTCTTCGGGGATGCCATTAGGTTTCCCTTTCTTCAAATAAACCTCGGCGCATTTCTCTAATCCAAACTACACTACGGTCTCTTGAGTTTACTCTTTGACAAATTTTAGAGCTAGATGTAGTTTTTTCTGGATTTTCAGCATGGATCTTAAGATCATCCATGTAAAATACATGAATGAACTTATGCTTTCGATTTCCAGGTTCGCCGCAGTGGTACCCTTCGGAATGGCGAAGTGCGAGAGATAATGGCAATAATGTTAGGCGAAAGAGGAGAGAGCATTAATCTCTCCATGCACCTCACGATATGCGGATTCCAACAGACAGATGATAAGTCTATGGGAGGTGGAATCGAAAGCTTTCCGGTGATCAATCCAGTCCATCGATGGGTAACGCTAATAGGATGCTGCGTCTCTATAGACACATCTATCGATGAGTAGGTTTTCCTGACATCTTGCTGCGCCTTTCTGAGAGCCACGTTCCTGTACATCTCTCGCCACAAGTTATTGACCTGTAATTCTTAGGGTCAGCGAAGTTGCCCATCTTCGGCAGGAGCGCAGTGCGCCTTTCCACCAACCGCTCTGGAATCGGGTCTTCCGACTTTAGATATTAGGTGCAAATGCGGGCTAGATGCTGGTGGGTTGAAGGAAACTTCTTCCACCAGAAGGTCTTGATACCACCTGGTCCTGGAGCGGAATAGTTCTACATGCCTCTTAATACGTTTTTCACCTCCTCGGTAGTGATAGACGGGAATTCCTTCTCAGGTTTTAGGAGGGCACTGCACAGCTCCTTGAAGCTATTTATATTCTTTGAGTTCACCTTCAGTGGATGCTGGACTTTGTAGACTTCTCTCCAAAATGCCTCGACCTCATCTGGTGTGGGCGCGTGGATGACAGTAACTGGAGGGTCTTCGAAGAGTCGAGATGGGTAAGACAAAAACGGTTGATTTTCTCTGACCCACCTCTCTCTCCGCTCTAGACTTCTTCCAGCATTAGATAGTACTCGTATTTTGTCAACAATATGCTGCCTGATGGTCAGTAGCTTAGACTTGTTGAGTGTGTGGTGATGGATCCGCAGTTTGCACGCTAACTGTCAAACCTTGGCAATGAATGTCCTGCCCGATGTTATGTAGTCAATCACGGTCGGATTCTCCGGAAAAATTTCCACGAAGCTCGTCATCCAGTTAAGCCAGATCTTTGGGCTTGAGAGAAACCTGAATGTTGACGTTTCTCTGGGTCCTGATGCATCGCTCTTCCTCTATTGAAAGTATGCTCGAGGTTGGTCAAAGTGTCGCCTCTCTTTCTCTATTACTGGCTTGTTCTGGCTGTGGTTGAGTAGGCGCTCTGGATGTTTCTTGCACCACAGAGTATGCAGTCGTGCCATGTAACCTTTTCGTTCGGGGGCCATACTGGTATCATAGCACTCCACCAGGACGTCCCTGAGTCGATCCGTCCACTTAAAAGTAATGAGATTCTGCCGGTCAATCGTATTGACTGCATCTTGATTGGCTCCACCAACTTTAGGATAGTCGGCATTGTTTTCCGACCCATTATCAGGAGCCCTGCGCGTTCGATTGTTTTGAACAGCACCTACCATAACTATGTTTAGTGTGATTATTGTTGTTTCCACGAGCAGCTATGGAAAAAATTGTCGACAACTGCTTATCAATTATTGTAACCATATTCAGTAGGAAACCTGGGTACAGGGACCCTCCACTCGCAATCTGAGGACGCGTTCAGTGGCTTTGTCATAAGCCCTTCGGTTCAATTCCCGGGAAATCAAAACCGAAACCGAAAACATATATTCCTTTGGATGAGAACTGAAGAGCCTATTACAATGCCACTGAACGCGTCCTCGGGTTGCGGATAGAGGGTCCCTGTACCAAGGATTTTTGCTGAATATGGTTACAATAATTAATAAGCAGCCGCAGACAATGGTCCAGGGATGGTCCCGAAGGAATAACCCCTGAGCGGAGGCGTGACAACCGTGCCGAAAGCTCAATGACACCTGGGTGAGGTGTCTTAAGCGGTGACTCTGGGATACCGGGCGACCTCTCAGAGCATGCAACCTTATTCTTGCACGCAGGTCTCTACAAGGATGAACGAAGCCTTTCCCTAGCTGCTCTTGGAGACAACAATGACATCACCGAAACACAAAAAAGTTGTATATGCGGTTCAAAACGATCGAACGCGGAGAGCATCCGACAATGAGTAGGCAACAATGCCGATCATCCTAAAGTTCGGGGTGCTGAAAATAATTTAGACGGAAACGCGACGACGAACCAGTGAAGCGTCCACATTGAGCGGACGGATCAATTCAAGGATGACTCGCTGGACTGCTACCATGCCAGCATTATCGCTGTTTACCGAGGCTTTGTGGCGCGTATGCACACTCTGTGGTGCCAGAAACACCCAGAGCTTCAGCACGTTTTGATTCAGTCATTGCGAAATCAACGTTCCCATCTCTGTAAAAATGGATATCTACGCAGAGCGCTTTCTGAACCGCTGCTTGATCAAGCTGCAGACGAAGATGAGGAAGCGACATCAAGACCAACCGTGGAAGGCAGGCACCTTTTATGAGATGATCGTGATTTCAGGAAAAGGAGGAACATTAACATGCAAGTTCCTCCTAAGCCCCAAGGTTTGAATGAAATAGATGTCTCCTTTCTTAGAGATATCTCGCAAGAGCCTGACCTCTGGACCATCAATTGTTCAGTTCATGGCGCTGAGAGAACTTTGGCTGATACAAATCGAAGGCTAAAACCGGCGATGTAACAGAAGACCAAAAGACGCTTGCATCAACTGAAGGAGAAGATTGGATGGGCAAGACAGAATGCGTCCCGTGTTCAATGTGATACTTTTCGGAGAGAGGTACACAAGACTCCGGAAACACTAAATTTGAAAGAACATACTGACAATATAATCTGCTTCGAGGAGTTTTGCGACCTCATAAAATCTGATGAGGAATGACCATCAATCACTGCCAAAGAGGTATAAAAAGCGATTGGAGGCAAGAAGAATTTGTCTGCTGTTGGACCAGGTTGTATCAAGAACTTCTGGAGTAAGAAGTTTTCTTTCACACACGAAAATTTGGCGTATCGTCGGATACGCGTATCTCACAGTGGCTGGTGTTGGGACGCACTATACTCCTGCCGAAAAAAGGCAACTTGTCTGATCCAGAGAATTACAGGCAAGTAACTTATTTGAACACACTGTATAAGATCTTTACAGCTGTCCTAAACAACAGGATTGTTCGACTAATTGAGCCTGTGTGGCAAGAAACGTACGAACAACATGACTCGAGAAAAGGTGTAGCAGGCTGTCGAGAGAACCTGCTAATTGAAAGGTGCGTCTGTGAAGACGCTGCAACCCATCAGCGCGTTCTGTCAATGGCCTGGATTGACTAACGGAAAGCTTTTAATTCAACCTCTCATAGACTTATCATCTATCTGTTGGAAAGCTTGAAGGTGCATCCACACGTAGTGAGATGAATAGAGAGATTGATTCCTCTTTGGAAAACTAGATTTACTATTTCATCTAGAAATCATCGTGTGACAACGACCAACGTCACCTTCCAGAGGGGCGTCTTTCAAGGGGATAGTATGAGCCCTTTGCTTTTTTGCATCACACTTCTGCCTCTATCTCTCCCACTACGAAATTCTTCTGGATACCTCTGTGGCAATACTAATCAGCGCCAGCATTAGTTCACTCATGTATTTTATATGGGTGACCTGAAGATATATGCCTCTGGTAAAAGCAAACTTCAAAATGCTATAAATATCGTCAAGAACTACACAGGAGAGATTGGGATGGACTTTGGTTTGGACAGGTATGCCAGAATTATTCTGAAAAAAGGGGAGATAAATAGTGTTCCCAAGGGCCCTGAGCTTGTGGATATAAGTGTTATTAGACATCTTAACAATGGAGAGACCAATACATACCTGGGCGTGCCTCAGAGCCGCATTCAGGACGTAACATCAGTGAAGGTCATCAGTCTCTCCGAAGCAGATACAAGCATTTTCTTCGACAGATTTGGTCTTCCAATCTGTCGGCGTTGAACAAGGTATCTGCGACTAACATGCTTGCCATCCCGGTTCTACTCCACTCGTTTCGGGTGGTTCAATGGACGAAGAACGAGCTCAAGGCCCTTGATGTCACCATGCGTAAGATCATGCATATGCATAAAAGCTTGCATATCAAGTCGTCAGTTCCGCGATTATACATTTCACGCCGTCAAGGCGGACGCGGACTTCTGAATCTCCACTGCCATCATAACCGAATGGTTTTAAGTACAGCTTATATCGTTGCGAATGGTAGAGATACTCTCCTAAAGATGGTCAGAACCCACGAGATGATTGGTGAAGGAGCGTACCATTACAAAGACGTGGAGCAAGCGGCCGAGATCCTTGACCGGTATTTTAACCAGTTAACTGGCAATGACGCATATATGCACCAAAAAAATCCGTGACAATGTAATGACGCATATATGCGCACTTGGAATAACCACCACAAAAATCAATGGATTTGGATAAAAATTGGTATTCCCTAGTTTTTTTGGTCGCTGATAATCTTTGGTACTGCCTTTCATTAAAGTCACATAATTTTTGCATTCTAAACCGCCATATTGGATCCGCCATTTTGAATTTCTTAAATTTGACCCCGGATTCGTCATCAGCGACCTAAAAACTCTTGGAAAATGAACTTTCATGATGAACACGGGATTATTTGCTTCTACCAGTTTTGGCACATAACGTCGATTTCGAGCCTACCAGTTAACTGGTTAACCAGTTAACTGGTAATGACGCATATATGCGCAGAAATCATCCAGGCCAAAACTGGTAATGACGCATACATGCGCACTTTGAATAACTGCCACAAAACTCAATGGATTTTGATAAAAATTGGTATGCTCTAGGTTTTTTGGTCGCTGATGACGAATCCAAGGTCAAAATTGAGAAACTCAAAATGGCGGACCCAATATGGCGGATCCAATATAGTAAACTAAAATGCAAAAGTCACGTGATTTGAATGAGTCAGTACTTAGTAGTTCTTTTGGTCGCTGATGACGAATCCGGGGTCAAAATTGAAAAATTCAAATCAGCTGATAATATATTAGGAAATTCATCAGCGACTTAAACAACTCTTCAGTACTGCCTTTCATTCAAGTAACGTGATTTTTGCATTCCAGACTCCCATATCGGACCCGCCATTTTCAATTTTGCAATTGTTACCCCGGATTCGTCATCAGCGACCTAAAAAACTCTAAGGAAATGAACTTTCATGATTAACACGGAATTATTTGCTTCTACCAGTTTTGGCACATAACGTCGATTTCAAGCCTACCAGTTAACTGGTTAAAGTCAATTCTGCAACCTCAAACCAGTAAATTTTTATTTACTGGCAGCTTATATGCTGAGATGCAACTTTCTGCTTGTACCAATGATATGAAGAACAACTCAGCACTCGACGAGGACGTGGTTGCATATTGAGTCCCACCGAAGCCCGTCCCTACCACCTACATTTCAGGCATTAATGCTATATGCTACTCCTTACCTCAGTTTCTTTTTAGAAAATTTGTGATTTGCTTTCGTTTCCATCTTCGGCATTTCCTGTCTTGATCGCAGCCGTGTCCTCGTGAACCCATCTCAATTTTTTTATGCACAAACAGAAGCGGCAGCTTCTGTTACTGCTTTGACGCACCGTTCTACATTTTCAGTATAGCATGGGAAGCGGAGAGCATCATTCACAAACGGATGCCTTCGATCGTTAACGAAAGATCTATAATCATCATCACAAATATGAGCAAGAAATGGTGGAGCTGTGATTGAGTTGAAGCTTTTTTTCTTCCAATCTACCGTGTCGCAATATTCTGTTGCGTTAAAGATTAATTTTTGTTTATGAAAAGTTCGAAATGGAAGCTGACTTATCTTTTCTCTCACGGAAAGCGTATCATCACAAATTATAGCCAATAAAATCGTTTCAGGGTGTGCGCACAAACTATTTCCTTCAAGGTCTTCGTGTACTTCGTAGCACCCTTGAGTGATCCAGAAGGTATTTTGAACGGACGATCATTTCCCAAACGTGTTTGCAGCAAACTGTTTTTGCCGGTTCACTTTTGATTAGAAACCAGGACGGGTCGTAAACTCTAAGAATGAAAGTCACCAAAAATACCAGGTTTTCTTATGAATCATCTGTGGAAACGCACAGTCGTAGATCACGAATACGAGTTGTTAAACAACGTGCATGATTCAGTGTGCCATGCAATTGCTTCTGGATACTGTCCACCTGTTCCCGCAGCTCTTAATCCTGGCACACTGAAACATGCAAGTTGGTTAACAACTGGTAATCTAGATCTACGACTGTATGTTTCCATAGAAAATCCATTAGAAAACATGGTATTATTGGTGGCTTTCATTGTTAGAGTTTACGCACTGTCCTGGTTTCTAATCAAAAGTAAACCGACAAAACACTTTGCTGCAAAACTCGTTTGGGAAATGATCGTCCATTCAAAATACCTTCCGGATCACTCAAGGATGCTGGTATACGGAGTCATTGAAAGAAATAGTTTCTGCGCACACCCTGAAATGATTGCACTGGCTGTGATTTGCGATGATACGTTATCCGTGAGAGAAAAGGGATTCCAAATTATACTGAAAGCAAGAGACGATGAGAGAAAGAAACAACTCGTAATTCAAGAAACAAACCAACAGCAGGATAAGAAAAGAGTGTCTGGAAAAAGAGGAAGACCCCGAAAAGAAAAGATCAGTCTACTTCCGTTTCAAACTTTTCAAAACCCAAAATTAAAATTCAACTCAACAAAATATTGCATGGTAAATTGAAAGAAACAAAACTTCAACACATTCACAGCTCCACCATTTCTTGCTCATATTTCTGATGATGATCTTAGATCTTTCGTTAATAATCAAAGGCCCAAGATGGAAATGAAAGCATATTACAAATTTCCCAAAAAGAAACTGAGGCAAAGAGTACCATATAGCATTTAGCCCTGAAATGTGGTTCGTTGGGACGGGCTACAGTGGGACTCAATATGCAACCACGTTCTCATCGTGTGACACGATAAAAATGTACCGGTTTGAGGTTACAGAATTTACTTTAATCAATACGTTCAGAGACAAATGAGAAAACCCTATTTTTTGTGTACATTTTTCGCTTGGGGTAGGCCTTAACATTATTCAATTGTAAAAAGTTTTTTTCTCAGGTAACTACGATATGGAAATACACCTTTTCCCGTTGGTCTCAAATTGATATTCCAATTTTTTGTTTTTTCGACCCACCCTGATATACATACAAGGTGTCCCAGACTCAAGTGTCCGGACTTATATGGCTGCATAAACTTTGAAAAAATAAATCTAAAATTCCTTTTTCAAAAATCAGTTGAAGTTTTAGTTTTTGAGTTATAAAATATGTAAGCGGATCCAATCAGGAGCGCCGTATAGACAGTCGTGTGTGCGTGAGCTGGAATTCAGCGTAGTGTTCTCCCGTTGCTAACACCACCTCTGCGCTCGCTTCGATAACACTTCGTTGGAATCCCGCTCACGCAATCAATGGAATTCAGTCGCTGAAAAAAATGTTAATTATTAAAGCTTTGCAGCAATGACATATCCAGTTGACTAGATCGTTTTCCTCTTAGGCACTTAGTACTTTTGCAGGCCCAGGCTCCTCTGCATATTGATTGCATTTTTTTTGCTCTTATAGTTCACTCAGGAACTTTGTATTTCCTAGAAGCTGGAGCAATTGATTGATTCTTTATTTCTTTCGGGTGTCAACATTCGTGATCATATAAATTCAAAGTCATTTAGGTAAAAGACACAATGCGACACTGACAGGCATTATCACTGGCGACTAAGTGAGGTGAGTCTTGAGGTTATGATATGGCGCCTGGAAAACAGCAGGAATACATGCAACAAGGCAAATAAAGTGCCAAATACTGAATAAAAATAAATATTACAATCAATATTTAGTTTCCCGAAACGAAATTAGAATTAGTTTTTTCAGAACGTATTCATGACCCGCCTACAAATCGAAGCAGTGAAACTATCAGTATCGGAAGCATGCGAGATTTAAATTGCAACAAGTTAGTTAAAAACATAATAACTGGAGTTGATTCATTGATGATGATTAAAAATATATCACATAATAATTTTTTGGATTGTTTCAAAGCTTATATACATAGAAAAGATTCTAAATCATTATTCATCTTCGGAACCGCACAAAATAGAGCATCCGCAGTAATAACCACACTTAACCTACATTTGGACGTGATAATTATGTCCTAACAATAAATTACAGTCTGTAAGAGTCGTGAAGAAACCGGAAAAAGTTTTGTTTTTGATTGGTTTTCGTCATCTAATTCCCGGACGTAAAAAATTTTGGAATAGCGGCACATCCATTCTTTAAATCATTTTGAAACATTTGATTTTAATTGTACTTACTCAGATTTTCAGGTAGTGTATACTTATATAATAAAAGCAACAAATAAAAACTAAAACTTCATCTGATTTTTGGAAATGGAAATTTCTATTTATTTTTTTCATTGTTATGCAGCTACATAAGTACAGATACTCGATTCTGGGACACACTGTATATAATTTGAGAAAAGGATTAATGAACCACCGTAGGGTCGCACTGAGAGCAACTACCGTCTAGAAAATTACACCGGCTGCCAGTAGAACCACGGTCAATCACACTTATGTTTACGTCTCACAATCGTGAGATGGGTGGTCACAGGGCACAGTGAAATCACGACGACAGGCCAGCAAAACCCTCGTGTGTCTTGAGGACACAAAGCGACCCAAGGATGACAGCTTTCTGCATCCATCTCGCAAGTGACTTGGCATATTTTGAGCATGCGGGTATGGCTGTAAGGTTACGAACCAGTGATAGTTTTGCACCTCCGAGAGTACCTATCACTGAGAACTTCTTGACATAAAATGCGGTCACGGTATGCTGAGGTGGAAATGACACAGCCCTGTCATGTGAACATAAAACCCTCTGTACCTGAATTGAACCCTGATGATCTGAGGAAAGTAAAAGTTTTCGCCTTCGACAAAGACAGTTTTTCTACATTTCTGTGAAAGTTTCCGTGCATTTTCTTCTCGTGTAACTCTTGGTGAAATTCTTCAACCTCTGGTTTATTTACTTCGGCTTTTAGAAGTGGAGCATCTAGATGGAGTAATACACTTTCCTTACTTCTGATGTTAATATTGCATTTTCCACTTTTTTAACTCGTTATTTCGATTTTCCTTGAAAACGACTGATTGTACGCAAAAATAAGTAAAGTAAAAAAGATGTATTTCGCCAAGAGCGGAAAAATTTTTTCATAACATTTTTCAACAAAATCAATACCCAGTAGAACCGTGGTAAAACACACCTATGGCCACGTCTCACAACCATGAGATGGGTGGTCACAGGGCACGATGAAATCACAACGACAGGCCGGCGGAACCCTCGTGTGTCTTAAGGACACGTAGCGACCCAAGGATGACAGCTTTCTGCATCCATGTCGCAAGTGACTTGGCATATTTTTGGCACGCGGGAATGGCTTTAAGGTTGCGAACCAGTGATAGTTTCGCACCTCCGAGAGCATCTATCACAAGGACAATTACTCGCACCGAATATTTTGAGTACAGTTGTTGCAGCTCTCCTTTAAGACGAGAATTCGATCACGAATATATTTCGTTTCTCGAAGTCTTGGAGAAAAATGTCAGGCGTCGAGTGCGCAACGGAGACTGCTGCCCGAAAATCGTAGTTCCAGAAAATTTGGCACTTCTCGTTTCGGAAAATTGACTCTATATCCCTTGGAGCGTTCGGCAGGGCAGGGTCGCGACAAACACCGTAGGAGCGACAAAGGTGGTAATAAAGTACTCTCAGGGCCGCATTATGTCTATAGATATACGTTGTTCCTGAGTGGGTCGGACACCCTGATAGTATGTGTTGTAGGTACTCAGCGTGTGCATGACACGCTCCGTACCTATCACTGGGAACTTCTTGACATAAAATGCGTTTGCGGTATGCTAAGGTAGAGATGACACCGTCCTGGCATGCGAAAACCTTCTCTACCTGAATTGAGCCCTGATATTTGAGGAAAGCAAAAGTTTGCTCCTTCGACAAGGACTGTTTTTCTACATTTCTGTGAAAGTTTCCGTGCATATGCTT
>CAKNXH010000244.1:0-10168 GCA_932178445.1 Andricus quercusramuli
ACGTTTTCACATAAAAACCATACCTTCTCATTATGATGAGAATGTAAAAAGAAATTGAGTTATTTAAGAAATATTCAACTACAAAATAAATAATATTAGCATTCTAAAGTTAGAAATTTAATTTAGCGTATAAGTATTGCCATCATACACTTATAAAATGAAGCATTCGCTCAAAGAACGTTATATTCAAATATTTATGTATATTTATTGTAATGAATTATATTTTCCTATCGACAAAAGGATTTTTACAAAAATCTTGAAAAAGTCGGGGAATTTTTATAACAGGCACTTTAAATGACTCTGAAGGATGATAAATTTGACATTTAAACATTTTTATTCCATTCATAAAGGTTCTATATTAAAAATGTTACAGCAATGAGATTCTGGTTTTAAATGTTAATGGTTAGGGAAAAATTAGGGAATTTTCAATAATTTTATTATTTTGTTGAAAATTCAACGATTTTGTTAAAAGGTGGTTGTAAAATCTCTGTGGTTGAAAATTAACTTTTTGTTGAAAATTCAACTATTTTGTTGAAAATTCGTCATTTGTGTTTGAAAATTCATCTGTTTTAGTAGAAATTTCTTCTCCTTTGAATAAAAATGCAACTGTTTGGTTGAAGACAAGGGGTTAACAGCTCGTGAAGTCATATGTACACCTTCGCCGAAGTCACTGGCGCGAAGTCACTTGCATTCACCCGAAGTCACTGAAATCACTTGAATTCCATCGGTCGAGTTGTGAACCCCTCGGTTGAAGTTAAGCCCTCTTTGGTTGAGGATTCAATTATTTTGTTAAAAATTCATCTTTTTCGTTTAAAAATTGATCTACTTGGTTGAAGATTAATCCACTTTGTAAAAAAATAATTTTTTGTTGAAGATTCACCATATTAGTTGAAAATTAGTTTTTTGTTTTGTTTGAAAATTAACTTTTTTCTTAAAAATTGATATTTTTAAATTGAAAATTCAACTACTTGGGTAAAAGGCGAACTACTTCGTTGAAAATTTATTTCTTTGGTTAAAAACTGAACTATTTTCTTGGAAATTCATATTTTCGGGTTGAAAATTCTACTGTTTTAGAGAAAATTCGTCTTTTGGCTTAAAAGTGCATCAATTTTGTTGAACTTTTTTTTCTTTCTTAACTGAAAAATCCGGGGGTGAACAACTCGTAAAGTCAGGTGTACACTTTCGCTGAAGTAACTGGAGTGAAGTCACTTGAATTCGAATTAAGTCACTGAAATCACTTGTAGTCAGTATATACTCCATCGGTGGAGTTCCCTCGGAAAAATCTTAATTTTTTAATAATTCTTCCATTTGGTTGGAAAATTCCTTTTTTGTAGAAAATCAGTTTTTTTTTTTTTACTGAAAACTGTTAATTTTCCATTCTTGATTTGAAAATTGATCTTCTGAGTGGAAAATTCAACTCTTTATTTGAAAATTCATCATAGTGGAAAATTAATCTTCTCGGTTGAATATTCGTTGTTTTTTTTAATTCAACCATTTTATTAAGAGTTGAATTATTCAAGTATTTTGCTAAGAATTCCACTATTATGCTGAAAATTTAATTATTCTATTAAAAATTAGAGTATTTTATGAAAAAAGTCATCTTTTTTGGTCGAAAATTCAACAGCTTTGTTCAAAATTCGTTTACTTAAGACAGAAAATTTGTCCTTATGGATTGAAAATTTGTTGTTGAAAATTCAACTGCCTTCAAGAAATTCAATTATTTGATTAAAAATTTAACGATTTTAAGTTCAAGTTATTTTTTGTTGTTGAGAAAAATATGGTTATCAATTCAACTACTTTCTTGAAAAGTCACCTTGCTTGTGTCGGAAATTCAACTAGGTATATTGTTAAAAAAAGTCCTTTTGGATTGAAAATTCATCTTTTATGGTATAGTCATATTTTTTGTGAAATAAATAAATAAATTCAAAAGTTTTAAATGTAAATCTTCAATTTGAATATTTTATTCCGTGCATGAAAAATTAAAATGCTGGTCTTTGAATATTAATGGTCAGAGCAAATGAAAAATTGCTCAGGGAAAAATCAAGGAATTTTGAAAAGTTTTTCGGCCAACCTGTTTACTTAATGGAATTTTAATGCTTCAATTATAGGTGTTTTATTTCATGGACATGGCTACTGAAATTTTCGGCACGAATAACGGGACCTGGAAAAGGAACTGCCTTATTTTATTCGGATTTGAAAATTATATACTTTTCTAATCATTTTAATATAAAAAAAAGATAACGTAATAAATAATTATAACTGGTCTGCTATGCGTCTGAGATAAAGCAGCCATAAACACTATCTTCAAAATTTTAATTTTTTTCCTAAAGTATATTAGAAATTATATACGAAATTCGTACATAAAGAACTAAGAAACTTAAATATGTGATTAATTATATATTATATCTATTAGTTAAGAAATAATTTTTTGTTGCAAATAACAAGGTCCGTCTTGCCGCACCCAACTCTAAATTTGTAAGAATTCGACATTGGAATACCTATAGAGAAAAATTAGATAAATAAAGAAAAAATAACTAGAAAAATATTAGCACTTTAGAAAATGTTATTCATGTTAGTCAATGTATATTCTAAGAGACAAAGTGTATACTTTATCAAGAGAAAAATTATAACCATAAAAAATATTATTTTTAAGAACAATTACTATTGATAAAAAAGTGCGGTTTCCAAAATGTCTTGTTTTATCGATGAAGCATTGCTACATTTGAAGGGTAGAAATGCAAAAGGAGTCAAGCGCCAAATTTTTGAAATCGGTTTTATCAGCTCAAAAAATCAGATAAATTCTATTACACATGCCTGCCAAAGGATTTTTTTGGGGCATCATTTTTCAAAATTCCCACTAAAACAAGAACAGCTAGAGGGGTCAAGCGCCAATGTGTACTTGAAACCGATCGATCGTCGCGGCTGCGCAGTATCGATAAATCGCGATCGTAGCAGACGAACGGACGCGTGTGTTTGGCTGGTGTTTTTGTATTCACAGTCCGAGAAGCTTTTCTAACCACAAAGTAAAAAATCAAATTTCATTTTTCTCGACACTGGCTAATTATTTTTAATTACTATTGGGTCTCTTCCGTTCAGCATGAAATATCCTAAAACCCAATCTCCTTATTTATTTATTATCCTCATTTTTTGGAAATATACAAAATTATTACTGCTATCGTCATTTGAAGTTGAAAGGTCAGTTTTACACCATTTAGAAGTCATAATTGGATTTTCAAATTTCACGAAACTGCTTGATTTTTTTAAAACAAACTTTTTGGAAATCAATTCGTCCATTCAATAGCTAGAAGTCAAGTCTTTAGTTTTTTCTTAAACTGCAAATTGACTCCACAATTAATGTTCAAAGATGTTAAAAGTCGATATGGACCCAAAATCTAACCTCGAAACGTGACCTGTTTCATTCATTTTCTCGAAACCGGATAGCTTTTTGTGAGCAAACTTTTTTTAGTTCGATAGAGCATGACAGTATCTCGAAAGAACTTTCTTATTTTTTTCTTAACTGTTCCCACTGAATTTACAACATGTTTTTAGTCTCTCCTGAAAAAAGTGAAAAATGGCGCTTGACTCCTTTTGCATTTCTACCCTTCATTTGTCACGTGAAAGAGGCCTAACAGAGCTAACATTTCCAAAGTTGTAAATCATTATGAGGTTTATGGTGAAAAACTAATCATAGGTGGCATCACCGAGCCGAGTACTAGACCCTCTGTCAATGAGAAGCGAAATTATATTCCAAGAAACTCAATCAATAAATATACAGTGTCATTTACACTTTGTTAATATTACATAAACCTGTTTAAAACTTTTTCATAAACATCTATCATATAGTAATCGCAAAAGCTTTTTTTCATAAAACCTTTTCTGGCTGCCAACTGCAAAGTGAGGTTAGTTTGACCATAATTCACCATATATGCCACTTTATGTATAATTTCAACTACAAGTATAAATTACCTTCCTGTATACTAAACAGGTGCTTTAAGTTAATTATGTTATTTACAATCATGTACTTAACTAAAGCGACCGCGTACCAATCACCAAGTCTTATCGACGAAGGGTCGCTAGTACTCGGCTTGGTGCTGTCACCTACGATTGACTTTTATCACGAACCCCATAGGGAAAGATTATATGTAGTTTTCAACAGACATAGAAAATATAGGCATGGTTTGCTGATTTTCACAAAAAGCCAAGAAAAAAAAGATGATTCTAATTTTTACCGAAATTCATCCGCAATACACCATAATCCACGTCAATAATAAAGAAATTGAATAAATATAACATCAATCTGTTTATTACATATTTTTCAAATTTTAATACTACTGTCCGTCCAAAAAGTTTAGGCACCGCGATTTTTGTACAGATTTTCGTGAAAATCTCAGCAGAAAAAAATTCTAAGAATATACAACATATATATACAACATGCATGTTGCAGGTGAAGGTTTTGCCAACACTGATACAGAGTTTCAAAATTTTCAGATTATTAGCGATTATTTCGGGGTGAGTGAAAGGAGAAAAAGCATAATAATCATATGATCATTTCAGAATACTCAACTTTGAATGGCTGTAAGTCACTGAAAAAAATTATGAAAAACCTGCAAAAAATATATGGGTTTCTTTGATCCTTTCTGTGCCCATTGGTGATATTTAGAGTCAGAAATAATCATTTGTTAATAAGTTATTGACAAAAGAGTGGGGACGTGTCATCTCCGGAACTAAGGAACGTACAGAGATGATTCTTGAAGCAACTTACACATTTTTGGCTTCTAACAATGTTGTACGTATTGACAATGAGCAAAAAGTTGCACCTGAATGTCTAAAAAATTATTTTTTATGACACATGCATGATTTCAGCCCTTTTCGACGCCTATGAAGCGGGGCTAAAGCTCTACTTTTTACTAGGGAGTAAAAAGTACTTTTTACTCCCTAGGGACTGAAAAGTGACGTCAGAGATGAATAATGAAGATTATGCATCTATGAGCTTGCATTTTATGATTATCAACCCACTAACGGTAAAAACTGAGAGGAAATTTTCGTTACAGATAATAGAATTTTGCGGTTATTTATGGAAAGTTACCATATATACCTGTGAAATTACCATAAATTACCGACATTTTCCATAAATTTCAGGAAATTTATGGAAATTTGTACAAATGAATTTTGGGTATCCCATGGTAAATTACCATTTTTACCTGTAAAATTACCACGAATTACCGGAATTTTTCATGAATTTCCGGAAGTTTATGGAAATTTTTGAAAATGAATTTCAGGTAAGTTACCATATATACCTGTAAAATTACCATAAATGACCAAAATTTTCATAAATTTCCGGAAATTTATGGAAATTTTTGAAAATGAATTTTGGGTATTCCATGTGAAGTTACCATATTTACCTGTAAAATTACCATAAATTACCGAAATTTTTCATAAATGTCCGGAAATTTATGGAAATTTTCAAAAATGAATTTTAGGTAAGTGACCATATTCACCTGTAAAATCACCATGAATGACCGACATTTTTCATAAATTTCCGGAAATTTATGGAAATTTTTAAAAATGAATTTTGGGTATTCCATGGTAAGTTACCATATTTACCCGTAACATTATCATAAGTTACCAAAAATTTTCATAAATTTCCGGAAGTTTATGGAAATTTTTCAAAAATTTCCGGAAATTTCTAAAAATGTTTGAAAATGAATTTTGGGTAAGTTACCATATTCACCTGTAAAATTACCATAAATTACCGAAATTTGTCATAAATTTCCGGTAATTTATGGAAATTTAAAAAAATGAATTTTGGGTAATCTATAATAACTTACCATAAATCACCTCTTAAATTACCATAGATTAGGTTAACATTAATTTTATGCTTTATTATAAAAAATGTAACATGGACTGAGATCATGACTGTATTTCGAGAAATGCCTGAAATCATCCATTTGTTATAAAAAATATCGTATGCGCCAAGGGGGAGAGTACTGGGGTACAAGTACAAGGGGGAGAGTACTGAAAAAATACACTCGTCGAAAAAGCACCTCTTCTCCCCCTAGGTGCATAATATACTATTCTTCTTGGAAAAATACAAAAGGCTTTATAATAATCGAGGCAACCGTATCCCTTTCTTTTGCATCAGGGCTTAGGGACTGTGTAACAATAGCACCAGCGAGGTCCCATGCTGAGAGTGCGGTAGCCTAGATTATCGTTAAGCCTTTTGTATTTTTCCATGAAGAAAATAATGTTTTGAACATTCAAGTGCAACTTTTTGCTCATTGGTAATACGCACAACATTGTCAAAAGTCAAAAATGTGTAATTTGCTTCAAGAATCATCTCTGTACGTTCCTTAGTCTCGGAGATGACACCTCCCCACACCTTTGTCAATAACTTATTAACAAATAATTATTTCTGACTCTAAATATCCTCACTGCGCACAGAAAGAATCAACGAATCCCATATATTTTTTGCAGATTTTTCATAATTTTTCCCAGTGACTTACAGCCATTCAAAGTTGAGTATTCTTAAATGATCATATGATTATTTTGCTTTTTCACCTTTCACTAGCCCGGAAATAATCGCTAAATATCTGAAAATTTTGAAACTGTATCAGTATTGGCAAAACCTTCACCTGCAATATGCATGTTGTCTCATATTTTTAGAATTTTTTTCTGCTGAGATTTTCACGAAAATCTGTATAAAAATCGCGGTGCCTAAACTTTTTGGACGGACAGTAACTCTTGTCTGGTTATATTTAAAATCTTACGCAGAATACTTTTGAAGCTGTGTGCTTTAATTGCTGAAAATATGAAGTTTTAAAGCACTTCTTTTTATTTAAAGATCTTTTAATAAATGATAACAAATACTTGTTAATTTCCAGTTTTCTATCAATATTTAAATATTTCCAAACTAAGAAGACTTTCTGTTTTAATCTGAATTCAAATGCATTTCATATCTCTTCTAATTTATTTCGCCTTATCTATATTATTTTCGAACTCAAAAAATTCCCTGATAAGATCTTATCATAAATCTTAAGATTTATTTGTAGATACTAAATTCAGCAAAATTGTTCTGGATTGGAGTAACTTTGGAGTATCTGAATTCCAGACTTCAGTCGTAATTAAGACAAAGTTTGCTGCAGCCCAAGTAGATTTTGCTGAACTTAAGCCCCACAATTTTAAGATGTAAAATTTCAAGGGGACATGATACTATGACATCGTGATTTTTTAAATAAAATATCGCGTTAAAATTTTAGAAAATAAAAAAAAATAAACATCAACCCACCGTTGCTTGACTCTTTAAAGTTTGAATTTTTACAGGAAAAGTTGTTATTCAGACTGTAAGATGAGCATGAAAAATTAAAAAAAAAAGAATATTGCCTTTAAAATACAAATTTCAATGGTATACATATATTTTTTTCTTCCATTTTCCAAAATTTCAACGCGATACTTTATTTAGTTTGAGAATAAGACAACATATAAGAATACACTGAACGGTCGGTAAGTTGTGACATCATAGAATGCCATTTACCTTTAAGAATTTATTTTTGCTGCGTATGAATGGTGAAAAACAAGGTTGTAAGTAATAGTTTCGTCTAGAATGTAATTAATTCTTTCTACTTGCTGTTATTTAACCTATAATTTGTCAGTATTTGATGTATCAGTCACCGTTTAGAAATAAGAAGTAAGTGAACAAAACCGCATAAATCTAGCCTGTCGAAAAGAAACAGACAACTTTCAGAAATGTATAGCCCACGCGGAATACATCTTTTTATTACTTTTTAACTGCATATTGTAAAAAGGGAATGATGAAATAATTTGTACTTTAAAAAAAAAGGAATCAAAAGATATAATCCACGAAATTTATGCATACCTATCTTCCTTTTTTCACAAACTGGATTTAGGAGGCAATTTCGCTTACTCCTAATAACGAATCTTATGTCTTACTTTAAATTTTATGCCACTTTTTGAGAAAAACACATTTCAAGTTAGCAAGCGCCATAAGCGCTCGTAACATATATGTATATATAGATTTATATATACTCGTCACGAATTATTTTCAAGAGAGTGAAAAACTAAAGTTGAATCGTAGTAATGTTGATAACATTAACTTTACCTTTTCCCTTTTCAAGAATGGCTGGACAAGCTAAGGAAGTGAGTTCTAAAAGCTCGAGAACGTCTTTTTGTTGTAGACCTGCTCGATCAGCTAGAGCCATACTTTCTGCCAAACCTGCCAAAGTGACGCCGGCCATGAGCTGCAGAACAAGATTCATTTTGGATGCGTTGCCCACTTCCCCAAGGTAGAAACTGCTCTTTCCCATAGCTTCGAAACAACTCTGACACTCATCAAAAAGTGTGCGATCACCAGCTGCGAGTATAACGAGAGTGCCTTCTTGTGCCTGAGTTTTGCTGCCTTGCACTTGAGCCTCCAAGTATCGGCCACCTTTTGCATTTATCGCCTCAGCGATGTCTTTAGAAGTCTCAGCATCAATTCCTGTCATTTCTACGTAACCCTTGTCAGGTGACATCTCTGATAGGACACCGCAGTTGCCAAAGACCATCTGAAATCAATATGTTTTGTTGGTCTGATTTTATTTTGCCTAGCGTTGATATAAGATTCTTCTTCTGGTGTTTTTATTCAAATACTTAAGAGGTAGTGCAAAGAATTTTTACATTTGCTTTCGAGTAAAGTGTTTTCCTGCTTATTATTTTTACAAACAATTTTTCATCGTCGATTCTCTTACTTAACTAAATTAAACAAATATTATTATTACTCACTGGCAAAGTATGACTTTTCCTACTTACTTCTTTCGCAGCTTGTGGATCTGCAACACACGAGAAAGTAATGTCTGCCGCCAAAACGACATCCGAGGGAGTAAGGCCCTGTTCGGCTCCTGCTTTCACAAAGTCTATACACTGAAAATAAAAATAAAATTTGATTGGAATCTTATTTCTTATTTTTCTAAATTTATAGTTTTTAGCTTTTGAAAATATAAAAAAACACACAAATTAAAAATCACAGTCTACTGTATTATGTCTGAAACGTAAATAACCAATCAATTATCTTTCTATGGAGGATTAAAGCTCTAACAATAATAGTGTGTTATATTTGCTAATTAATATCTGTTAATATAAAAAATCTTATGGATTTTATTATGTTTCCAGCATAACGGCGCCACCTGTACACCGACCGTTCACTCGATGTTCATTTACAAAAATTCCAACAGATAGCGACTCTGTAGACGAACATTCAGCAGAGTAACTTCCGCTCCCGCATCGCTACTAACACAGAAAAATTATACAATATGCATGCGTATGTGCTTACTCAAACTATCATGCGCAGTTGCCACGCAATGTTTCGCTTGCTTCGAAATAAAACGAAAACTGTTATCAGAAGGACGCCATGAAACCAACCATTCTGCTTTGTATGCTTATATATGTCGAATGAACATTATCTCACCTAACTTTCTAATTCCAAAAATACTCTAATAAAAGGTTACGGATGTTTTGCTTGTAAGAGAGATTCTATTTTCAGTATCAGCCTGTTAAAGTCTACCAGCAAATTCTGTTGGAACCTCGAATATTCCGAGGAGGAACATATCATCTGCCAATTCTTCCGCCATTATTTCTTCTTGAATGCAACTTTCCATTTAGATAAGAAAAATGGTTCAAAAGAATCCTCATTGCGTAGGGTCTAATTTTCGATCTCAGCTGAAAGGCGTCGTTCAATTTGATAAAGTAGATTTTGGGATCATGTTGCCATATTGGATAGAATAAGTCCATTAATCCCTCCCATCCTTTATGATTATTATGATATAGGTAGAGAAAGTACACAGGGATAGGTAAACCTTAAGGCTGTGAGGGGGGGGGGGGGATGGAAGTACGTCAGGAAGTGCCAAACGTGAAGGGAAGGAAGATCGATTGTAGCCACGGAAGTCAGAATTGGACACTTGGCTAGGCTGAGAACGAAAGGAAAAGTGAGAGCATTTCGATTAGAGAAAGCATTTTTAGATCCAATTTCAGTCGCGGATACGTACATTTCAGATAAGTCACCTGTTACTTTATCAAACTTAAACAAAAATTAGAAATGTTGTACGTTTAGTCTCGACCTTTTATTTGTATTAAATCTTGAAGCAAGTCATGGAAATGAAGGTCAAAATAAAATATT
>CAKNXH010000244.1:20168-59378 GCA_932178445.1 Andricus quercusramuli
GCTGGGAGCGGGTGCAATTTTTCAGATTAGCACCCGCTCCCGGCGAAATCCTGCGGTTGTCCTTATGACAAACTTTTAACTATATATATAGAGGTGTCATCTCCGGAACTAAGGAACGTACAGAGATGATTCTTAAAGTAGTCCGGCTATTGGACCGGTCACGTTGAAACATCATAAAAATTAGTTTTTTCTTACGGAGAAATATGTCCTCTTTCGCATAATGCCTTTCTTAGGGGTCCTTTCCAGGTTAGAATTTGAATTAACTCTGTTTAAAGTCGTGCCATAAAGCATGGGATCTTATGGAGAGGCCTTTCGCGGGCTCCAAAAATGGTTAATTTAGGCTTTAAAATACGTTGAATATTATCAGGAAAACTGTTTCGGAGACAGAAAATATAATGTGAAACTAGAATTACTGCTCATTTGTACTGGCTTCCAGGGTATTTGCGGCTAATTTTAGCAAAACATACGGAGGTGATATATGCCGAGAACGGTTTGGCGTTGACTAAGGTTGGCAGCATAGCTTCTGCTCGACTCGGGGAGCGCGCGAAATTTAAAATAATGATTTTATTCTCTTTTCTGCTTTATCAAAATTAATAATGAAAAATAGATAATTAAAGAGTTAGAATTTTCATTTAAGCTGAAGTAAAATGTATTCGCAATATCGAAAGTTTTTCAAATGACCTGGCATTATAAAAAGGTGGATTCAAAGGAAACAAATATAACATTTTCTGAACGATTATTTATTGCATTCTTCGTTTGACTTAAAAATTTAAGATATTATTGTCCAAATTTTTTGAAAAGTGAATAAACTGAAAACAATTCAATTATTGTCACATAATCTAATTATTACAATGTTTGATTTTCTAGAGTATTAGTAAAAGTCGTTGAAACTGAACGTTGACGATAATATACTTCTTTGTATAAACTAAAAATAATTGAATTAGCTATGCCTAAACTAATTCTTTTACATTTGTTACAGTATTATTAAACGCATTTGAAACTTAAGCTTGACCAGGAGCATTTTCTTTGGACAAATTAAAAATAATTCAATGATTTATACATAAACTAATTCTATGTTTAGATTTTGTACATCATTAGTAAATACAGTTGAACCTTAAAGATGCACGATAATTATCTCATGTTCAAAAATGAACATTGTTAAAAATGATTCATAAAATCAAGGAAAATATTCTTATTGTTAATTTTGACTGATTTTGGAAGAGAACTGCAGGCTGAGTAAAAAAAAATATATCTTGGGTCAAAATTGTTTATTCAACAATAGTTATTCATGGTTTTATGTTTTCTCTGTGAGTAAAAATTAGAATTCTCTTTTAGGGCTACTGTCATAAATCTTACTTTATTAGTTTCAAGATTCTCCACAAACGTCCTTGGTACGTTTTTATTTGAAAATTTCTATTTAGGAATCGTACTATTGTTAATTTTATTATTACTTTTTTTGCAATACAATGTTTTCAATATAAACGTATCCAAAGCGATTTGTAGAGAATCAGCCAAGGAATAAAATGAGCGCTACAACATTAGGCGTAAGCAAGAATTGCAACTTTGACCCAAAGACAAAGCAAAAACATAAACCCCTAAATGCCTACTGTGAAATAAACTATTTCATCCCTGAATATTTTCTCTAAAGTTTGCATGCAGTTCTCTTCCAAAATCAGTTACAATTCTCAATTTCTCTTAGAGTTTTGGCATTTGAAGCAGCGGACATGAAACACTGAAGCTAATCCACGTTGAACTTCTTTCGTGATAAAACGAAAACTTAGAGGGATATTACAAATATCGCACCACATTCTGTTTGCCACAAGCTGCATGTCTATAATTCTCCTCCCATCACACAAAAATTCACTTTTATTTTGGTTATTTATTCTTTTTATAACCTCACGCGCCTTTTCACGCCGATTGGCTTCCGATTTCTTAATTATTCGCCCCTTTTTATCTCGCGGAGACATGATGCCGCTCTTCACCATAAATGTTTTGCCGCTTTATTGCAGGTTATGTTTACGTACTCGACTCGATATCTTGTGACGCTGCCAACTGCTGAGCGTGAAAAAATTACCTTCACTCCAATCAAGTCAAATGAACATTTAAATTTACATTTTATTGTTATTTTAAAAATATTCTATCTATTTCGATCAGCATAAAAATTTAATACTCAATTTAATAATGGATAAGCTGGCAACATTTTGGATCTAATTCCAAATACCAGAAAAAATAATGGACGTAGCTTTGACTAGCTTTTCCAGTAGCCGGACTACTTTAAAGCAAATTACACATTTTTGGTTTTTGACAATATTGTGCGTATTACCAATGAGCAAAACGTTGCACTCGAATGCTCAAAAAATTATTTTCTTTTTGGAAAAATACAAAAGGCCTAACGATAATCTACGCTACCGCACTCTCAGCATGGGACCTTGCTGGTGTTACCACACGTGCAAAACAACCTTTTCTCACACTCACACAGTTACACAGTCCCTAAGCCCTGATACAAACAAAAGGGATACGGTTGCCTTGATTATTATAAAGCCTTTTGCATTTTTCCAAAAAGAAAATAATTTTTTAAACATTCGAGTGCAACTTTTTGCTCATTGACAATACGTACAACATTGTCAGAAGCCAAAAATTTGTAATTTGTTCCTTAGTTCCGATGACACCTCCCTACTCTTTTGTCAATAACTTATTAACAAATAATTTATTTCTGACTCTAAATATCACCACTGGGCACAGAAAGGATCAACGAAACGCATATATTTTTTTACAGATTTTTCATAATTTTTTTCAATGATTTACAGCCATTCAAAATTGAGTATGTATTCTGAAATGATTATATGATTATTATGCTTTTTCACCTTTCACATGCCCAGAAATAATCGCTAATCATATGAAAATTTTGAAACTGTATCAGTATTCGCAAAACGTTCATCAGCAATATGTATATTGTCTCATATTTTTATAATTTTTTTCTGCTGAGATTTTCACGAAAATCTGTACAAAAATCGCGGTGTCCAAACTTTTTGGACGGGCAGTAGAGAAACCCTTGAGAAAAGTATACGGATTCCGTTGTCATATTAGGAAGTGGAAGTCAGAAGAAAATTGATTATCGAGGAGTCGTCAAATTTTTGTATCATATTCAAGCTTTTTTTAAACTGCTTTCATCATTATTCTGTCAATTATAGGTAATCGTTGGTTGCCAAGCTGCCAATCGAAGATCATCTGGAAAAGCTCAATCAATAAACTATTTGACACTTTTCTTTCAAATGCATAGCTATAAGACCTTACGAGACTATTTACAAAATTTCTTGGAGATCCAAAAGTGCTTAAAATCAACTTTTAACGGAGAAAATTAGGGTTACCACTTGTCAGAATCAAATTTCCGGTAAAGCCGGTCGAATTCCGGCCTGGTGACAACCTTAGAAAAATCTCAAGGTCGTCTAGGCTCTAAATCAAAAGAACCCCTTTTATAGAACCTGCTAGAAGAGAATTACAAATAGGTGCAAGAACGGGGGTTACTTGAGTAAGATTAACAATAAGAACAAGACCTCTCTGTAGCTTTTTTGCGATTCTTTGGCATCGGTTCCTGTATCGAGCCTCGACGAAGTGGCCTTGAACCGTTGTGAACGTGCTCCACTTATTCGGTTTCCCAAGTACACGCTCATTGGATTTAAATTAGTCAAATTACTATCTGAACGAAAACATTTGCCATCGAGAAGCGTTGAAGTTTGAACAAATGTACAGCCACTTACAAATTCATTTAGAGGCATTGCACAGTGAGCCTTAATCAACTCCAATTCAAACTTCTTACTCAACGCCAGTTTTTTGCAGGATATGATTCTCTTATGTTTTCCAAATATTTTAGGTGAAAAAATGCAAAAAATCGATCGAGCAATACATAAAATATGTGTCAAAAAATTCCCTACAAAGTTTCGTGTCAAACGAAAACTGGGTCTTATATACAGGTTTTTGTAATGCAAATAGAGGTTTTTTGTTCCTAAGGTTATTGAAAATTCTTACTCGAAAAAAAACTCTCTGCGCGATTCAGTTATCTGATATTGCCCAGATATATTGACTTATTGAGCCAAGAAAGAAACAAATCGATCGAGCCCTTTTTTTGAAAATACAAATTTTGATTTTTCGAGATGTTTTTTTTGTGATAAAAATTTTTAATTATATGTATGCTTTTATACATAAAATATTTAGTAAAAAAGTTCTCATAAACTTTTGTGTCAAACGAAAACTGGATCTTCTATAGAAGTTTTCTAGCGTAAATAGAAGACCCAGTTTTTGTTTGACACAAAAGTTATAAGAACTTTTTTACTACATATTTTATGTATAAAAACGAACATAAAATTAAAATTTTTTCTTACAAGAAAAAACATCTCAAAAAATGGAAATTTGAGTTTAAAAAAAAGAGCCCGATCGATTTCTTTCACTTATCACTTAATATATTCAGGCAACATCTAAGAATTGAATCCTGCAAAGAATTTGCGTTGAGTAAGAAGTTTAGGTTGAGGTTGGTTGAGGCTCGCCGTGATTGGTTCATTCAAATCTGTATTACCTTTTATTATATTCTATTATTTCCTGATAATTCACTCAGTTGGGTATTTCATTCTTTAATCTTAACTCGGCAGAAGCTCATAGTTTTTCAAACCAGAAAAACAAAACTTTTCATAATTAATCCAAGTACTGTTGAAATTGATAAAATGTTCACAAAAAGAAGTTCGAAGTTGTTGATAAGATTACAAACATCAATATATTGTTTACATGCCAAAGTGGTCGACTTGTTTCTGACAATGTTCAGTCCAGCAAATTATTAATTTCAACTTTAAATTGAGAATTTCGAAATTACATAAGGCAGTGGAGTGTCAATCCTTGTAATTGAAACAAAAAAGAAATTTTTAATCTTAAATATTCCACCCAATACAAAATACATTCAATACAGAAAGTATTCAATAATTCGTTCAAAATTAATTTTTTTTTTAGATAGACGGGCCAGTTGTCCGAAGTCTGAAATCTGGCAACACTGTATCCTTGACTGTCAATACCAGATAAATACGTAATTTCTCTGATATCGCGAAACAGATTCACGTTTGCGTATCTTATCGGTGTATGTTAACAGAAATAAAGCCTCAAGCGGCTTATTCTCGTTTTTTTTTCTGGTGACATACACGGTTGAATACTAAAGACAGCACTTTTAGAATTATGATTGTCTGCATTACACCCTCATATCTCTGAATTTATTAGGGACCGTTCAAAAACTACGTCAAGCTATTTTAAACACTTTCCACCCCTCTACTTCTTCATCAGAGAATATAGAGAATTACACAAAGTTGGACCCCCCTCAATAGCGACGTAACAAATACAAACCCTCACCACCCTTGAGTTAAAATTTGATCTTCGATTTCATTTGATAAACGTCTAAAATGAAACGCACAACATGCAAACATAATATTTCAACAACGTTTCACAGCCCAAAATGCTCTCAAAAGGGGAAAACGAATGCATACGTATCATAAATACATACCATAAATAGTTGCATTTTTAACTAATTAGTCGAATTAGTCGAATCTTCAAGCCAAAAAGATGAATTTTTCAAAAGAGAGTTCTATTTTAAAACAATAGTTTTCCTATCAAAAAACATGAATTTTCAATCCAAAAAGATGAATTTTTAACAAAGCTGTTGAATTTTCGAACAAAAAGGTATCACTTCAAAATAGTTGAATTTTCAACCTTGGTAGGATTAAGGATTAAACTGCCGCAAGGCCGAATTTTTTATTAGAAAATGAATATTTACCAAATTAGTTCAATTTTCTACAAAACAGTTGAATTTGTAACAAAATGACAAATCTTTAACAAAAAAATTGAATTGTTAACAAAGAAGTTTAAATTTCAACAAAGTAGTTGAATTTTGAATAAAAAAGATTAATTCTTAACAAAAAAGCTCAGTTACCGACATACCAAAAACCGAAGAGAATTTATTTTATTTTATTTTAGATGAATACTTGATTGCATTAGATATTTATTATATGTATTATATGTAAAAATTATAGTATACATATTTACATTAATTAATTGAGGCAAAACATGCTAAAAAAATGTATTATTTAACCAAACAGTTGCATTTTTAACCAACAAAAAAATATATTTCTACCAAAATAATAGAATTTTCAATAAATCGGTTAAATTTGTAAGCCAAAACCTAATTTTGTACAAAACAGTTAAATTTTCAACCCAAAAATATGAATTTTCAACAAAAAGGTTCAATCTTTGATCAAAGAGATGGAACTTAACTAATAAAGCTAATTTTTAACAAAGTATTTCAACTTTCAATCAATTAGTTAAATTTTCAATCTTCAACTTCAATTTTCAACTTTCAAATAAAAATGATCAATTTTGAACCAAAAATAGAATAGTTCAATTTTCAGTTTAAAAAAAATTAATAATAATCGCTAGATTTCCAACAACGAAAAATCGATTTTTCAAGAAAATAGTTCAATCTTCCACCGAATAGTAGAATTTTTAACTAAAAAGGGGGTAAAGAGGAGAATATGGGAAACAGTGTGAAGTCTGTTATATCTAAATGCCTTACTTGTACACTGGAACTTGGATTTACCAAGTTCCTCTCTCCCTCAATAATTCTCTCAACACAGTAAATCCGGACTCATTCAATCTAAGTTCCAGTGTAAAATAAAATCACTAATTTTCTTTTTTTCGAGCATTTCAAAAGATTGGTATTAGAATGTATATTTTCCATGTGTGATGTCACATTCTGCGTACCTCCCCCCCCCCTCCATGTCATAAATCGTCACAAAAACCTATTAACCCTTCCTCCTCCTGACAGTGTGACATAGTTTTTGAATGGTCCCTTTCAAGTTTCATAGATATAGAGTTACAGAAGTACAACAATTCAGTTACTAAAATAATGTTTTGTGTTTGCCTTGTATAATACAAGGCTTATTATTTATGTATATTATATCATCCAATCAGCTTTTATACGTCACTGTTAATTTAACATCACATTCATATCTGACATGTGAAAGCATGACGCCCACCCTATGTTTCGCATTTTAGCTACACGAGTGTATGCTCTGCAGTTGCGTGTTGAAAGAAAATATCGTTTGATGGAAGTAGTTGGAAGTTATTGTTGGTAGAAGGTAGCAGAATCGAGAAGGGATGAAGGTATAACATTTGACTTCAATAGTTACCGATGGATGCTCATCAGAAATTTGAATCCTCCATTTCTCTGCCATCGGCTTCTTAATCACGAGCCGTCAGAAAAGACTTTGAGGGAAAAACTACTAATAATACCAAATAGTATGATAACTGAAATGCCGCTTTATGTTAACGTAAGACAAATTCCAGCCTGCCAAATACTTCTTTATATTTTTAGAAATGAATTGTAAATACACTGTAAATTTGATTTGTGTACTGTTTCGGTTATGGCCTTCGACGTGAACCCAGGGACTCCGGAAACGTTCCTTCCGCAACACTGCTCCGACCCAGGTTGTTGATCAATCTCTTTAGCGATCACCCCAAGTCAAGAGCCTCACAAGGTCATCATGTGAGGTTCCCCACTCGGGCCCATTAGTATCCAAGGTATTTTGTTTCAGGCGTCGATCACTCTACTGACACTCTTTTTATACATTATTTGTCGCCATACTTTTTTGTCCTGGCATACTTCGCTGGCTTCCTTCACGTCCATGTATTTTTTCATGCAAGCTCTCGTGTTTCTACGGCTTGTTATGTCTCTTCGGATTACAGTCTCATTCACACATTCTAACAATTCTTTCCGCGGTCTGCCTCTGAGCATACTGCCATTTACTTTACCTTTATACACTTGTTTCGTCAGTCGTTCATCTTTCATTCTTTTAATATGTCCGAACCATCTTGACTGATTTCTTTCCCATATGTCAAATAAAGTCGGCGTCAAAAGTACGCGACCCTCACTTTGATCGCTCGCAATTAGTTAAAAAAAAATCCTGGAAAATTCTGGCCAGGTAAACGTGAAAGCTTAAGGTCTCCCGAATTGAAAGATATGTATATTTTTGTTTTGCAAAAATTTTTACGATAGCGCTGATGTAAAACGTGCCAAAAAATAATGTTTTTGAAGCCGTTTTTTAAACTTCGGCTTTCGAGGCATCCCAAAACAAGCTGGACGTCTTGAAAATTTTGAAAAAATGTACAGACGCTCTTTAGGGTGTCCAGAATTGGAAAAAAATAATGATAGGAAGTCGCTTTCCCAGGTGCGAATTGACCGTTGGGCCACGGACGGGCCAACCGTCGGACGGTCGGTCCAACTTTGTGCGCCACTGGTCAGGCCAACCAGCTAAATGATAACGGTCAACCGCCTTTGGATTCTCAAAGTCGGGCCGATATTTGGTCCCATATATGGGCCATCTTTTAAGATGATGTCGGCCCAACCCTGGACAACAATGTGGGGCCGACTTTGATTTTGAAGGTTCGTACTAGACAGGTGAAAATACACAAAATAGGTATTCAAAAAATAAATAGTAATTGATTGCGAGTATTTCGACTATAAATGTTAATGGTTCTGCTTATATTGAATACATATATTACATTTTTTTTAATTATATTACAAATAAAATTTCTAACCCTACGGGGTTTCGAACCTACACCTATATCTGAATCTATCGCCTAGCAGTCGGGAGTCTTACCCATTACTCTATACCTGAAGAATTGAAAGTCAATGAAAAAACCATCCTCATAAGCTACAGCTCAAAGTAGTTAAAAAACAATTTGTTAAATGTTTTTTCTCATTAATTTTTGTATTATTATGCAACATATATAATATGAATATAAATTATATAATATTTTAATAAATAATTCAAACCAATGTTATGTCGACGGTCGGGCCATCTATTGTCCAGAGTCGGGCCGACCGTTCTTTCACAGTTTTTTTAAACAATGAACCAGCGTTTATCCGACGGTCGGCCCATATATGGGCCAAGGTTTGACCGACCGTCGGGTGCATCATGGTGACTTGTACAAGCCACTGTTATGGCGACGGTCGGGTCATCTCTTGTCCAGAGTCGGGCCGACCGTACTTTCACGGTTTTATTTTAACAATGAACCAGCGTTTATCCGACGGTCGGCCCATATTTGGGCCAAGGTTTGACCGACCGTCGGGTGCATCATGGTGACTTGTGGCTAACCGACTGCTGTATCCAGAGTTGGACCGACCGCATTCTTTCGGTCGTATTGACCAATCTGCCATAGTTTATCCGATCGTCGGTCCAACGTTGAGCCAGAAATGGGCCGACAGACGGCTTTTCGCCCACCGCCGACGTCGGTCGCCAACGTTGGTGAGACCATGGCAGCTTGAAAACACCTTAGTCGGCCCAACTCTAATTACCGTAGATCGGTTACCAAAGCAGGGCCAACTTCGGGCCGATGGTCAATCTCTGGCAGCCGACCGAATTTCGCACCTGGGATTATGGCTTAAGATGTGTAGATTTGTAACGCGATTGAAGTAAAATTTGAACAAAAGAAATTAAATTAATATTTTGCGAAATAAACCTTTACGCATATTTTGGAATTTAATGAGAGCAGCCACCGCAAAAAAGTGTTAGAAAAAAAGTATCCATTTCACCAAAAAAAGGAAACTCAGAAGGAAGGGGATACTGGCTCACCCGCAGAGGGAAAAAGGCAGGGACGTCGATACCCCTTCCTTCTGAGGTCCCTATTGTTGTGAAGTTGATACTTTTTTTTCTAACACTCTTTATACGGTGGGAAGAATCATCCTTCAAGATTAACAATTATTCTCACAACTTGTAAATAATTTCTGAAAAAAGTTACTTGTAAGCCGCAGAACTCAGGATTCTAAAAATTCTCTTACTAATCAGCTTCCCAGTCATCGAAGTTAGTTGAGATTAAACAATCAAATAAATAAATCTATCTTGAGAACATTTACGGAGTTTGTTTTTATAATAGCATACAAATTTATTTAATCGTTTTTAATTTATATAATTGTTTTTTTTTTTACCTCAAATTTGAATCATTTGCTTTTTTCTTCAATTTTTTCAATTTCAATTTTTTGCGGTTTTGAATTTGTACCTTATATTTGATTTTCTTTTCAAATAGAAAGTATTGCAGCTACAATGTTTCGAGATTTTTCGTTACAAATATTTCTAGTTTGCAAAATAAAATATTTCCAATTTTATCTTATCTTTCATTAAATTATTTAAATAATTTTTTTATTTGACGAAAATGAAAGTCACTAAAATTTTACTTACTTTACTTTATGTATAGGTATCAAATACGATGCCTGTATTTGGAAAAATTTACACATTAGATCACAAAAAAGAAAACAGTTTTTCTAATCACATATTACATTTCTTATAATTTTATTTATATTATTTTTCCATTATAAATGTCTTCCCTTCTGGCATTGCAAAATTTTTGAAAACGGGAAGAGAGGGCAAAGATCACATCCTGTTTCAAGTTGGCCAAAATTTAAATAAATAATCAGTCCCGTCGTTATGTCGATAGTTGATTTTGGCAAGAATGCGTTCAACTAGATTTTAGAAGAGGAAAAGAGGTCAAAAGAGAGTATGTAGCGTCAGACGACATTCAACACCGATTGGTTAATTTGTTCTCAAGAGATTAGGAGATTTCGCGAGTTTAATTTCTAACACCGTGGAAGACGAGCTTGGGCGTTGAGACATTCGCTCAATTCGATATTAAACAAGGTGGGAGGATACAAGGGAAAAGTGGCATTTCCTAACCTTCGGAACCGATAGAAACGCGACCCTGAGGAAAGTCATTCGTGAGTTTCCTTCCCAATGCCAAAAATTGTTTTCATTGCATTTGACTGGCGCACATACATTTGCTTTTGTCTGGCACATTTTTATTTTATTTTTATTTAGTAATTCCGCAGCGTATTCTAGAATCTATTTTATCCAGAAAATAAGCATAATAAACCATCTGTGATATTAACATATAAATAAACTCCAAAATTGAGTCATGTAGATTGTCAAACTGCTACATCAATCATATAACATATTGTTAACCTTTTGATGAAAAATTGACCATCTTAGTCATGAGTTTAGATTTATAACATTCTGCTTGATTCACCAATCAATCGCGAAACTGTCAATAGTTGAAGGTATAAATAGCAACTACTAACATGAAAGTGAAATCGCGACAAGCTACGACAAGCTACGAAAAGCATCTAAATCCCTTAGTCTCCTGGAAATCCCCGAATAGTAAAGTCAGAGCGCGCTAAGAGACTTTGACAAAAATACCCTCTCATGTATTTTAAGCGCGATGAAGCTGGGAAACGTCAGAGGTCTTTAATATAGACTTATAGAGAATTGATCATTTATAAAGGCGTGCCCACGACAAGACAAGTCTACGTAAAATTGACCTTTGAAAATGTCGGCAAACCTTGATATTCATGTAGTGATCCACTAATGACATTAACAGTCTATCTCTAATATCTATAACTAACTCTTTGCTAGAAAAATCGAGAGAAAAATAGTCGGCTATGAGTCAAAACAACGCGACGTGGTCTTTCGCAACACTTTGAGATTGTTAGAAACTTCAATTTCTAGATTTCTTCCAAATTTTAATAGATATTTCTTTTTAAGCCCTAAATATTTCCCAACAAATTTCATGGAATCTACACCAATCGTTTCATCAACCCTTGTTCACCAGACCATTCATATGTTGGGATTTTCCGTCGAACTTGCCAAAGAACTGAGTTTTTAACAGAAACCTTTTTCAGAAAACATGATGTAGGATTTTTTTACGAGGGGTTATTTACTTCACAAATATTTCAAATCCTGCGATCCCAAAATCTTTAAAAAACAGAATTCGAGTTGGAAAAAGGGGTAGTCCAGCATTTCCCACAGTATTACCTCCGGTAGGGGGATGCCACCCCGGGCACGGTAGATCGGCAGGCTCCCCGCTGCGAGCAGACGGCTACTTTCGTATACCTACCACGAATGATTTTTTCATTGTTATGTGATTACAATGACTTAAATTATAAAGACAATGCTCAATTATATTTTAATAAGCTGAAAGAATTTTGTGATATAATTTTAGAAAAATGAAAAAAAAAGTCCTTGAAAATCAGTTAATATCTGCACTAATAAAGGAAATATTTACAAATCTTGTGAATATATAAATGGGACTTCTCAGTGTAACAAAAGTGCGATAACTCTCGAAGTTATTATCCGATTTTCTTCTATCTTTTTTTAATGTTTTTGTCATAATCTAACAAATCTAAATCATCGAACTGCGAAAATAGTTTGGGAAACGCTGGACTAGTCATCCGGAATTTCGGGACGACGAGACAGTTCGTTTCGAAAATCTCTCAAGCATCTTTTCAAGATTTGCGAAGACTTTGGATCTTTGAAATCTTGTAAATCTTAATCTGATTTTCGTGATTTTGAATTATGGATTTTCTTATTCAATAGTAACTTTCAACAAGATTTTCGAATCAAATAACCCCTAATATTTTTCCTTAATTCAGTTATTGAGAATTAGCTCATGTACTAATTATTTTTATGTAAAAATATTTCAGCAGAGTTAACTGCTTAGAATATTTAGAGTTGAAAACCCTGCAAAAATGGCACGTGTTTGATTAGGTAGCGACGATATTTTATGCGATAGAGAGGATTTTTTTTTGTAATTTTATGAATAGCTCAAGTGGATATTGAAAGAACAGAATAGAAGCTTTGCAATTTACTGTTACTTTTTTATCTTTAATCAGTTAATGTACATCTATAAGGGTCAAATTATCCACCTATTAGTGATATATATATATAGGTCTAGAAGATAAAATATAATGCAAAGAATGACTATCAATCAGGAGAAAATAACCTTTTGTATTGAAAGTGAGATTATATCGCCGTAGGTCAAAAATCGATTTTCCATTCCCAATATCAATTCATAGTACATTGTAAATTGCCTACTAAATATTTGTAAAGTTTATTTTTGTAATTTTCAGATCTGTATACTGTTCCTAGTTCCTAGCTGTTCTCGCATTCTTTTATAAATGTCATAGCCCTAGGATAGAGTTTCTTTCTCTCTTTCAAATGTTACGCAACACTTAAACGGCTCCAGCCTTGCAATTAGGTTATACGATTAGTTGCCATGGATACATCAATTAATAATTAGCGTTAACGTAATTGATATAAGTGCGATCACACTCTTCCGAGTGAAGGTTAGACAAGAATGTTACATTAAATGATTAAAGCTAGCTAAAATAATTGAAGAGTTAATATGCTAGAACAGAAATTGCCCAAGATAGTGAAACAGGAGAAGGGCATTTTACGTGAGATGCTCAAAACCTGACATGAATAAAGAATGTGCAAATAAAGATTAGTAGTAGACTTATTTGCACTTTTAAAGCCTTCTCTTTCGTGAACACATTTCCATTAAATTGGTCATATCCTTTTCATCTTATGAAAACTAAATTCGATTTCAATCCTAAATTTCAGACAAATATTTATCTCGATATTTCTTAAACTATCATCTTCCTTAAATATCATGGAAAATCCAGAATTCTCGAACCAAACTTGTCGTTTCGGAAATGGATTATCAAATTTCTGCAGGAATTCAACTCCTTATCATTATTCCTTATTCGACTTTGAATGGAAATTTCTGAAAAGGGATCAGATTTGCTAGAAGGATCAGTTCCTTAACCAAACAATAGTCTCCTCTGGAAGGTGTTTCTTAGAGCACATGAACATTCATTCCTACGATTCAAGCAAATATGCCATCAACCAGTTAGCAGCGGACTGAGTCTGCTGAGTTAGCAACCTGAACCTGACTCATAAACTAGAAATCCCAGCATAGGGGAATGACTTTTCAGACTTCAAAGTCAGCCAATGATGCCAAATATAACGCAGACTATCAGTATCTTCAACACCAAGAGGTCAGTTTTTATGAAAATTTGAAACAACGTTCCGTCTGGTACCTCTAAGAATCAAAAATGAAAATTGCGGTTGGCGTTGATAAGCAGATGAGCTGAGAACTTCGAGAACTGCCATGGTGTCAACGAGTCATTGGGGAGATGAAAGGACGAAGGCGTGCCAGTGCTCTGTGGTCTGTAGTTCGATACAATTATTATACATTGGTATATTAGCTTCGAACTGATGATAAATAAAGGCCTGCCAAGGTTGCCGATTCGACAAATATTGATTCGCCCCACGCGCCGCAGGCAGGTCACTGGGAACGAGCTGGCAACGTTGCAAAACTCCCAGCTGATCCGAGCCACAACTATGTCTCGACTCCGTTTTCTGCCGACTATACGTTGCCTTCCACCCGGTTCCTTTTCGCCTTGCACAAGTTACCCTGTCGCTAGAGAGAGAAGGGGATAAAAAGACAGAGAAATTTTAGACTCTTTTCGCCAATCACCCGTCGGGATATTCTGCACATGCCTCTCCCTTGGTTCACAACACGTTTCAAACTGTTCCCAACCAGCCGTTACCAGGCTGAGGAGAAAAACGAGGCGATTTCTCTTCAGTATCTCTCACTCCATTTCCTCCTACTCAAAGCTTGCTCTCAACTTTGTCTCTTCTATTACCATGCTCGTCTTTCTAAGCTTTCGTTTCTCGCTTCTTCTTGTTCAAACTAAATCGATGTCGATGTTACGTAAAATCTACCCCGTGTAGCTTGTAGTATTATAATTCATACGATCAGCCGAATTCGGCTGCTGTTCCCTGTTCCTTCAATGAAGACTGCCTCGTCTAGCTTTACCACACTCAAGGTTAACCAGGGGAATTCCCTACGAGGCCTACGAGGCCTACGAGGGGTAAACTCGTTCATGAAGAAACTTTCACTTGCCTCTTCTGAGGGTTCTTGTGCCGATTCTCCATGCTTCCCTTTTTTGTAGTTCGCTATGTTGCTGCTACATTTCACTTTACAGACGTTACAGTTTACACATGCATACAGAAAGATTTTGGTTATATTAGTTGATTATTTTTATTATTTATTTCATTAGTAATTAATTCGTAAATATTAGTAAATTGATTTGTTTCACGAGATGAAGAACTGCGATATGGGGACTGACGAAAAAGGGATCAGGCTCAGATTTTACATTTAGTACATATATGACAAAGCAGTCTTAAAAATTGATGAAATTTGATCAGTATTGTATCAGAAGTAGATATTATTGACGTTTAAAGTCAATCTAAATAGCAGTCGGGAATAGGGCGATCTACTTGGTAGGAGAACTTTGATTATTGGAAATTGGAGACTTAAGTTTTTACGGTGTTTACAAAAAAGTGTATTTTAGAGCACTAGACAATAAAATAGAGATCAGTATTCATTTAGAATTTGAATATTTAAAGAAATTTAAATAAATTATTATTTTAATCTAGCTTCATTAAACACGATGATACTCCAGTCAAATAATAAAGCAAACTCAACTTCCTCAATTTCTTTCAGCCATTCAGTCTTAGTTTAACCTACTTTCAAGCTCCTTCTTACGTTAAGCTTTAACGATGTTTTTCTTCATCAGAGCTATGCTTTCAAAGTTCACTCAACTGACAAGAATGTTACGACTCTTCCCGTTCAAGGTACTATAATAATCATATGAATTGCAAGTTCCTGCCTTTGTTTTCCTCGTCTGACGTGACTATCACTGCATCCTCAAGTATGAGTCGAACTCACGTACAAACTTCAAAGAAAAAGTCACAATTCTGGTAAAATTTACTGGTAATACTTCAGGTCGTTTTCAACTTTTGAAAGTTTCCTTCGACTATTTTCTGTAACTTCCTATTCCTTCGACTATTTTCTGTAACTTCCTATTCCTTCAATTTTTCATATAAATTGCAGTACCTATCTTAACAAATTCTTAAAAAAAAGCCCTTAGAAGAGCCGCATATCGATAAAAATTGACTTAGAGAGAAGATTAAGCCCTCGATTTACGGTCACAAGTGCATTTGCACCAACGTGAATGCTTACGATATGTCGTAATTTACCGAGTTTAAAGTGCATTGAGTGTTGCGCTGAACTATGCTTCAATAAATTATGACACAACTCCTGTTGCTCAAAATATCTCCCGACTTTTTAAATAAATGATTCGGATTTAGCCAATAGTTATAAGCAGAATACTGACCGCACAGTGACCCCTCACATGGTTATTTATAATATTTCCCGTGGGTAGTCTCCTAGGGTAGACGCAATTTTCACGCTCATAAAAATGTCAATGACTTAAGCATTCGCAAAAATATTTACTATGACAGCTGTAATTTTTGTTCAATTGATTTGGGGTATAATACCTTCTAATAATTAAAAATCCGACTTCTTGAATTCATTCTGAATTAGGAGTGCGGAGTCTGAGGTCGAGGAAAAACTTTCGAAACTTAGCATCATATAGCTTTGGCCGAACCGGGGACATCTTTCAACGACCTTGAGAGGTGTGACCTGGAAATGAAAGTCTCTAAAGAGACTTTGCGAGTAAATTGAGTGCGTGCTTAATAAACATCTTTTAACGATCATCCCTTTCCTAGTCTTCAATTTTCTTTATCGAGTCTCGAAAGGAGTTGATAACACGCACTACTACAAGAGAATATATATAATGAATTTGAATTTTTTCTGAACATTTTTTACTCAAACAACTTTTTTACTTCAGCTAAATTTTCATATTACCGGGAAGTTTGCAGTGCTTGCATTTCCAGATATTTTTCAACTTTGTTCAACAACAATAAAATGCTGACATCCTGTTTCGTTAAGCGAATTTCAACCATTTTTTTTTTTTTAAATAAAGAGATTCAAGAAAAGAATATAGTAGTACAGGATTTGTTAACAGAAGATGAAAAATATGTTAAACGACGTGTATATGTACTCAGGCTTAGGGATTAGACGTTCATATATTTGTCATACATTTTTTGTAATATTATTGAGTGTTTCGCTTTCGGAAGCTAACAGTTGCGATGAATAAACATTAGCAAATATTTAAAGCCTTATGCAAATAAAAACTCGTGAAGCACTCACGTGTCCTCATAGCGTTTGTAACGTGCTTGTCATAAAATAAACAAAGTGCTTGCTATTTTAATTCATATGCCGGCTCAAACTATTCAGTTTAAATTTAGCTTTAAATTATACTTTTCAAGTACATATATGCTGTTTTGAAAAAAAATAGATAAAAAGTTTTCAACAGATTATTATACTCTGTGAAACTTTGGTATTCACAACAAAAGCATTTTTCATACGGGTGACTTTCGTAATAATCGAAAGGTCCAAGAGAAAGATTTGAACAGACGTATCGGGAACAAGGAATAAAAAAGGTAATCGTTAACCACATATCAAATCAATTTCACTCCATGGAAATCTAGATAGGTTCTGTTTATCAGAAAGTTGTTCCAAAAGTTATAATCACACGAAACCTCAATCACGCTATTAGTTCTTTTGTTTTGTTTCGGCTACATATTAAGTATATATTACGATTCGTTGAATCGGCTGAGTTAAAAAGTATATTTGTAAAAGTGGGTCAAGTGAATAGCCGAGGGTACTTTTTGGTCGATATTTTTAATTAAGGTGGAAGAAAATTGTAATGACAAAGACTCAACCAGTTGCGTGACCAACATGCATTACCGAGGACTTCTTTAGTGCGAGCAAACACGTGGAATGATCAGGTCTCACAGCTGTCCTAACTCATATTCAACTGAATCTCATATCTTCAAATCGAACTTCTACCAAGGTGAATATATTAAATTAGACATTTAAATTTTGAGGCAAGGTACTCATTCATGATTTCATTACATGATTTCTAAATAGCTTCTGATTTTCAGAACTAATTGTATTTTCCATTTAAAGAAAAAAAACTCTTCACAAGGAATAACTGGTAGGGACTAGAAATTCGATATTGTGTATATGAGTATTCGTGATTCCCACACCAATGACTTTTCATTGCCCCAATTTTGAAGCCTATCATATTTTTTCGGCAAAAAGAACCCAGGCGAATTTAGTTTGATTATATATAATTTAAAGAGATCATTGCCGAGATGATCAGTTTAAAAGCATAAGTGAAGAGAAATGTCACCTCACCCTCTTTATTTGCAATTCAAGGATTGATACCCAGAGCCTAGTTGTCAAGAATAACAATTTGCTTCTGCCGGTCTTTATCGTTATGAGTTTGAGTTGAGAGATAAAAGAAAGACTTCAAGTGCAGATGTACTATACGTAACACAGTTATACACATTTGTTTCGAAACACGTACGAACAAGTAAGCAAATTTATTATTTAAAAAAATGTTTTCAATCATTTCTGTACTTATTTCGTTTTTTTTTTTAAATTGATTTAAATCTTAAGATTTTCAGTGAAAGTATCTTTCAGAAAGTTAGTTACTAAGTTGACTTTTTTTTCTTTTAATTATGTGATTATATAACCTCCTTATTTACCTCCGCCGGTTGTCCATTTTACTCTTACATGGATAGAAAAGATGTTTTAGATTTCACTGACTAATTGCAAATAATTAATGTTTTATGAAGCCAACATGAATTTATGTATACTTTAATAATGAGAACACGAAGAAAATTCAACAAGCAGGTGGATGGTGTCGACTTTGTCAACAAAATAAAATTTTTCAAACGAAAAACCACGATTATCCGGTTCTTAAACGAGTTTGATAGGTACGACGAATTCGCAATATTCGTAAAATGCCGGACGTTAAAAGTTTAGTCGCATTCAGACAGTTCTTAATTAAGCCTTCTGCGTTATTTTTATCGCAGGAACGAGCATTTTTAAAAATAATATTAAATTTATTATGCCACTGTACATTAAATTTAATATCTCAAGAGTACGTAATAGCCAGTAAGAACATGTTTATTAAATTTTGTACACATTAATGTTAATCAATTACTAGAAAAATCAGATAATTTCATTTTCAGGGTTGCTACAGAAGTTGAATTACAAAATTCCAGAATATTTCCAGGTTTCGAATCTCAACTTGTGAAAAATTTGGAGGGCAACATTTTTGAAAACTCTATTCAATTCTTATGTCAATTTTATAAAAAGAGATTGCAAAAAACACGTCAAATTGAGATGTTTTCGAAAAACTTGAATAACTCTGGAAATAATTAACAATTTTACAAGTTCTTGGGCTAAATATATATATATATATATATATATATATATATATAATTGTTCACAATTTTTTAAAGTATGTGGCAAGTAGTGATTACAATCATTATTTGAAGTTTTGCGGCTTTTTTGCATCAAATTCGACCCTAGGGTACATTCCAGGCAAAAACAACTACAAATTTCTTAAAAACTTAGCAAAAATGTTAAGATAAACAATTAAGCCCAGGAACTAGGAAAACTGTTGATTATTTAATGAAACCTCCCAATTTTTCGCAGAATTAGGCGCAGAATTTTATTAGGTTTTTTTCTGTTATCGGGGGAAAAATTAATATAAATAATATTTGGATGTTGATAGTGAAATTGGCTTTAGGGTCACAAAAATTCATAAGAAGGAGGTTGAAATTAGTGAATGAGGTCATTCAACACTTTTAAAACAGTAATTAGATCACTGAACACTTTTTAAAAACTGTACTTTTTTCGTTAACGTTTTTTTTTAGAAACCGCCATGCCTTGAGAGATAGGAAAAACTGACATTGCAAAACATGGCGGTTTCTAAGAAACGTTAACGAAAAAAGAACAGTTTTTCGAAAGTTCTCAGTGATCTAATTACTTTTTTAAAAGTGTTGAATGATCTCATTCACTAATCTCAACCTCCTTTTTATGAATTTGTAAGAAATAAATCACTGATGAGGGCCCATAATCGACGCCGAAACGTCTGCCTCAATGAGAAATTGATTTCTATTTTTTGTGACACTAAAGCCACTTTCACTATCAACATCCAAACATTATTTGAACTAAGGGTCGATACAACTCCTTTCATAAACATTAATGTAAATATTACAAAAAACGAGACACTTTAACAACACCTAAAAAATAGGCGTGTAGATAATTTCTGTCGGTACTATATATAAAATTATTAATTCATTCATAATTCAAAAGTCTTTTGGGCTATTATTTCATTCTTAACCAAGTTTTTAGATATATAGTAAACAAATGATCAATATGTAATAGTAGAAAAAAGTAGCAGGTAATACTATTAATCTGAGCTTGTAAAATAAGCAGAAAACACCAAAACAATTATTAAAACTTCAAAAATAAATTACAATAAAACTTTCCAGGCTCTTTTTAAAAATGCCAGGATTTTTCCAGGTTTTCCAAATTCTGCAGCGACCCTGCATTTTACACACGTTAAAAATGTGTTTGGCAGCAATTTTCGATTCTAAATAATAAAACATGATAAACTTGTTCTATTTAAACATAAATTAAACATGATTTTAAGTCGAAAAGTTCAATTAGGCAAATAAATAACAGACCTAACCTAATATTAACTGTATTCATATTCAATTTATACCATTTAGAGCGAATTTTGGAAACGCTTTCACCCATACGTTGAACTTTAATGATAAATAACAATTTACTTACTTACTTTAATTGCAAGTATTTGATAATATTTGATAAGACGCAAATTAATGATAGTACTTGTACTGAGAGTATACTTATTTAAGAAACTTGTATTATATAATAATATGCTACTCAAAGTATATTATTTATATAATAATATAAGTAGGTAACACACGTATACATTAAACCTCATCAATATAAACGAGAAACCCATTCATTTCCCAATTTTCGTAAGAATTATTTAAAAAAAATGCAACTTTTTAATAATTGAAAGGAAAATTAGTTAAGTACAAAAACGATTTGTATCGTAAGCAAGAACGAATAAGTAAGATACCTGACGTAATATTTACATTATTTATGTTTTTTTTTACAATAATTTACTATATGTAATAAATGTTTAAAATTTCACATTCGTATGGCGGTGGGGGGGGGGGGGGTCAAAGAATAATACGTATTTTACCTCATGTAAAAACCACGTATTTCACACCTAAAAAATAGGATAGTATACGTAGAGAACCTCCACTTGCGCGTCACTGCACAATCCTATCACTTCCTCGTGTAACAAAAACATTACCGCTAATAAAATTGCAGTTGGGAGATATATAGATTTTCTTTATTATCAGCTGAAACTTCAAAGCTATAACCCTTCGAACATCTAATCAGTATCGTTACGTGATACAGTAAAAAGCCATGATTTGAGAAAACAGAAATAGTTTCACAATCATTCAACAGCTTTACAGTCTACTATATATGTAATATGCAATATACAATTACATACAGCCTCGGCATTCATCCTTACGTTCTTGCAGCCATTAATTATCCACTTTTTTTGTATTCCGAAAGAAAATAAGCCTAAAGGTTAAAGTGTAACAAGAACTAAGACGCCAAAAAGACTGGTTAAAACACAAAATGCAAACTGCAAATTCATAGTGGACTTTCCATGATCAATTTCTCATTTTCCATGACCGTTCTAAATTTTGCTTTTGTGCATAAAAACAACCTTACATCTGGGAGATCAATAATGTTGATGCAAAAAAGATTTGTTTTCAAATTTATTTTTATCACTTTTAGTGACAAAGGTCATACAGAATTTTTGATGGACCATCCAAAAACTACCTATTACATAAAATACACCAATTTTCAACCAAATAATTGAGTTTTCAAATAAAAAAAAAAAACTATTAATTTGCAACAAAGAAAAAATAACTTTTCAACTAAATAGTTCAATTTTCAACCAAAGTGATGAATCTCCGGTAAAAAGATGCATTATCAACGAACGAGGAGATTTCAAAAAAAGAGTTAAATTTTCAAAAAAGAAAGATTTTTCAGTCAATAATTAAAAATCCCATTCAAAATGTTGAATTTTCAAGCTAAAAAGACGTTAACAAATTAGTTCCACTTTCAACTAAGTTAGTTGCATTTTCAAATAAAAAAGATGAATTCTCAACAAACAATGTAATACTTGATGATTCAAAAAAAAAAAAAAAAAAAGATTTTAATTTAAAATCAAAAACAGTTGTATTCAAGCACCAAAGGCGAATTTTCTACAAAATAGTTGAATCTTCAACAAAAACAGATTAATTTTCAACCAAATGCAAAAAATACAGAGCTGACCCTCATAATAGATCTTCTTTATTATTCGTGATTATTGTTTAAGGTTCCTCTTACAGAAAGTAATTGACTTTTACAATTTTTTTAAATCTTTGCCTTTAGCAAAAAAATTCCCTCACAGAAAAAACAGGAGTGAATTTTTGTTGCGGGTAATTTTCAAGTAGATGAAGTTGAATTGTTTAGCATCGACACAAAACAAGATTCAATAGAATTGACATCTCGGTTGACATGGTAACCATTTCCAAGGTGGTGGATAAATCTTAACATGTGAAGGTAATTTTCGTTGTAAGTAAAGATTACTATGAAATCGATGTAAAGATTGCATTTTGCTTTTTTTTGTGGCCTTGCGGTACCATCTTTATATGTGGATGTAGGGTCATAAAAGAAGAAAAAAAAGCGACGAAATCAGAGAAATTCTTGAATTATATCATATTTTCACATCTTTTGATAAGAAGGTGATTATGAGGATGATGTGGAGAAGACAAAATAAAACGCGATAATATTGCTAGGATTTTCATCTCTAGCGATAGATTTCCAACCATCAGATAATATATCAGACTCTAACTGATGAACTGATAAAATAAAAATCATCTTGGAAACTAATAAGCTCAGTTTAAACTCTAAAGTTCTATGCTCTAAAGAGTCTAAAGTTTCAAATTTTAAGGTTTCACCGACTTGTCTTTAAAGTTATTCTTAATTTCTTACCCAAGGGACCAACCAACCTTCGGTGATATCCATTCAAGTTATGTTGAGAATTAGCGTTAGACCATAATAAGGCCATAAGCAATAGACATGGATTCATCGAATATTGACTACCTATTAAAGTTTATAGACACAGAGAAAGGTAATGCATGGCCTTTGTCCTCGGTTGGGGGATCCAGGTTCGATTCAGGTATACGAGGTGGTGGAAGCGTTTTCTCTCCCTCGGTCTTTCTCTTTCTCTCTTTTGATGGTAGCTCAAGGCAACGGGTTGCGCGTCGGCGCGAGGCGACGTTGCCGTTCAGGCCAGTAGCAGGAGCCACGAGGGAACACCACAGTCGCCAGTCAAGCTAGTCATTTCAAGTCAGTTTTTGTGCAGACTGCGCGGTGGACGTTGCGTGGCAGGCCTGCCGCTCCAATGCATGAGAACTTAGGATAATGTGACAAACGACGGGTATCAGCCGCTGGCAAAATTGAGGGAAAGACGCGCACCAGCTGCCATCGTCGTCGCGATTGACCGGTTAGTAAAAGTGGCTCCTGAAACGCGGAAATATGTATTCAACTCTCGCCAACTCTGGCAGCAGCGAGTCTATGATTTCCAGCCATGGATACCTTGCGAATGGTTAAAATCTAGCCCTCACCCCGGTTCTACACTGGCCTTGAAAATAGGTAGGTAATCTGCGATTCCATTGGCAACTTACGCGACCACTAAGACAACAAAATATTGGAGTAATTGACCTTTCTTATAAAAGGGGTAAAGTCTACTTTAAGATTAGATGTGTGTAAAGTCTCGTATAATCCGGCGGTTTCTCCAATTCTTGAGTCGTTGCGTTCGTTCCCTTTGAAGAGAGAAAGAAATGGCGCGAGGTCGCGATAAAGTGTAGAGACCCGGAAATGGGAGTAGAATCGTTTTGCAGTGTTCAAAATCAATTTGCAGGTATTAGGAATGAGGGTGGTTTGGGGTCCGTGGTGGTTGATCTTTGCCGGATTGCTGGCCATTGCAGAGACAACAGCAGTGCCCACGAACCCGTCACCCACGTCGAGGTCGTTGCAGAAAAGGGGAGACTTGGAGTGTGCGGTTGGATGTCAATGCGAAAAAGAGGGATGGAGACTCGACTGCGAGGATCGCGAATTCCTAGGACTCGGACTGTCCTCGGACGTACGAGAAGTTTTACTCAAGCGTGTACACGCGTCAATAATCTCTGTATCGGCTCTCGAGGCCGCAGGGGAGCTTCGAAGCCTCGTCTGGACGAGGAGCCGCATCGAGAGGATCGAGTCGGGTGCATTTCGCGGTACCCCGAAAATAGAAAGTTTGAACCTAGGTGACAATAATTTAACAGGTCTGCCCGCGGACGTTTTCGGTTCGCTTCATTTTCTGCGATTTCTCAATCTGTCCAGCAATTCACTGCACAGCCTGCCACGAATATTTTTCCAGGGTCTTGACGTCCTGGAAGAAGTACACTTGGCCGACAACAGTATTGCTATCTTACCTTACCAGGCTTTTGAATCAGCCGGTTCCCTTCTCAAAATTGATCTTTCCGGAAACGAACTGGTGTCCTTGCCCGATTATAGTTTCAAACCCAATAAAAAACTTCAAGAACTCTACCTCTCGTCAAATCGCCTCACCAGGTTACCATCGCGCCTCTTCTCTGGGCTGTCCAACCTTCGTGTTCTGGGACTCGCTAACAACCACATTCACGTGATAGCACGCGGATTCTTTACAGAGCTCAAGCACCTTGAGCGACTCGATATTTCTGGCAATCCAATTATCCGCCTAACCGATATCGCCTTCCAGGGCCTGGCGAGCCTCAAGTGGCTCAATCTGAGTAGTACCAATATACTCACTATCCCAGAAAATGTCTGGAGACCGATGAACAACTTGAGGACTCTTTTGGTGGAAAACAACAAAATCGAGATAATCCACGATGGGGATCTGGCCGGGCTACGCAACCTGGAGACTCTCAAGATTACCAAGGGTGCCCTACGTGAAATCGGTCTCAGGACTCTTGATGATGTTCCTCATTTACGAAAACTTGATCTTCGTGGCAATGATCTCACGTTCCTGCCGGCGAATTTGGCGCATCTCGTGAAACTAGATGAACTTCAACTTGGAGGTAATCCCTGGGCCTGTGACTGTAGAATGTTCTGGTTCGTTCGATGGGCCGAGCACCATGCTCACCAGGCCGCTTTCGACTCTGGACTCAGATGTGGACACGAAACAGCGACCGTGGATACTTTACAGGCTCTTCGATACTTAAATTGCACACCTCCAATGCTCTGGCATACGTCGAACCCAGAGCTTCACGTCATCCGAAATCCAGTTCTTCTGGAGTGCGAGTTCAATGGGAATCCGGCACCTGCCCTCACATGGGTCACTCCTAAACTGATGACATTCCACTGGAATCCCGATCCGGCCTTCCCGGACGCGTTTGTCCACCATTCACAGGTGCATCATATTGACCAACCTCAGAAACCCTTCACAGACAACGGCAGAATACGCTTACTCGATAATGGCTCGCTCTATATCACCTATTTGCTCAGAGAGGACGTTGGACTCTACAAATGCTTCGCCATGAATCCGATCGCCAATGCCACCGCTTATGTTACTCTTCACATGGATCCAGTTACTTATCACACCATAAAACTTATCAGTATTGCTGTTGGTGCCGCTAGTGCAGCTGGATTCCTCCTACTCACCCTACTCGTACAGTTCCTACGGTATCTATTTTTCAAGTAAGTATTCCGACCTCACTTTTCTTTAATTATTCTACCTTCCGCTTATGTTTCGTTTATCGGGTCACTTGGCTGGACATTTTTCTAACCAAGTTACAAAATAGTATCCACTCACGAATATGGTAAACCCTGATACTCTTTCATTTCTAATTTTATATACATCATCTGAAAAGTGCTTGGTTGGTGAGAAGCAAGGCACAAGAATGAAGATTTGCTGAAAGCTCTTTGGTAAAAGATAAAGCTCTTTATTACATGATATTTTAGCTCGTATTCTTAAAAAACTTCTCAATGTTAAAAGTTAGTTTCGAGTTCCACAACTACCATAAACTTCAGCACCAAGTTTTGATCTTCATTAATTATACAAAATAGAAAACAATGCTAGCAGCGATTCTTCGAAAGGCTCTAATTTACTTATATTCAATTAGCTAAATATTCAAAGATCACTTCATCCAATTTGCTCCTTCATGTAGCCTCATTTCAGCCTTTTAGTTAGTCTCCTGTGTCTGAACACCTACTGTATTACCTATTTGCGATTGTAGATAAAACTCGAGCTTTCTGCTAACAAGTGCCAATGACATTAACAACTAGTCTTTAATTTGTCACAGGTGTGGCTGTGGAAAATGGTGTCTCTGCTGCAGGCACGTAGGGACGACACCGCGTGCGAAACAAATTTATCAGATGCTGGACAACATCGAAAGTTACAAAAGTCAGCAGCTTGAGAGGCTACGCGAGAATTATACCCAACAAGTGCACCGAATTAAGGACAACTGTGCTCAGCAAGTGGAATGGATCAGAGAGAGTTACGAGGGCCAAATGCGACACATACGGGATATTCGGGATTATGGAACAAGTCACCTGACAGCTCTGCGTGATCAATATTACGAACAGGTAATTACTTTTGATTTTGATAAGCTTCCACCTTACCCTGTTCCATATCCCAGATATGTTTACACAAAGAAAAATTTTAGTCACGAAAAAACTTTCACAAACGTTCACGTTTTGTCAAGTCATAATGTTTATCTCCCGTTTCCAACCAAATTCTTTGAGCTGTTGTTTCTTAAACAGCTGCTATATTTTCCCCAATCTAAATCTATAACCTAGTCCAATCTACAGGTGAAGAGAGTGCGAGACTACTCAACAGGACAACTGAACTGGGTGCGCGAGAACTATGTCTTCCAACGAAATAAGATCCGCAAATTCAGTGCCCACCAAGTGCTTCGCTTGCGAGAGAGTTGCAAGTATCAGCAGCAGACTTTGAACAAGGTCCTCGAGAATTTGCCGAACCTCTACTTCGACAATTGTCGGAACGGTTCATGTGGAAAGAGTGAATCGGCAGTCTTCGACCCCCGGAATATCAACCCTGCCGATCTCGACACCTACTTCAAAGCGAAACTTGACCATCTGGCGGCAGGTGGAAGCCTTGAAGAAGTCAACAGCGAGTACTACACCCCAACGGAACTATCCTCCTGCAGTCCGCACGGACCTACCTTTCTAGATGGAATACACATCAACTACATCGAGACTGGTCCACCTCCTCCTCTGGATCCACCAATTGGAGGTTCAAGTTTGATTCTTCATTGCATCGAGGAATTTGGGAGTTCCTCGACCATTGGCAGAGGTTCAGAGTATGAACGACCCATGTTTCGTGGTGCTAGTGCTGAATTTCTCGCCAAAGAAAACACAACAATGCCTGAAGTTTTGAGTCTCCTCGCCCCGAGCACGAGCCTACCGGATATACCGCGAGAGACAGCACTCTAGTCCCTGGATTATGGTTTTCTTGCTGCGAAGGATGTGAATGATGAGCTCAGGATCCACATTAAAAAGAAAGTTTAGTTTCGTGTTAAGAAGCAAGTGTGGCGTGTGATGTAGTGTTAACGACAGGACACGTAAATCGTGCTTCCTCGCGAGTGCTGAATATCTACTTCTTTCTCACTTTGCGAAGTACCTGAAAGATGTGTATAAAAGAAGGAGCGCGCCTTATGTGCGCGCTGTGCCAAGAAACATTAGATGCATCCAAGACAGTGCGTGTGTAAAGTTGAAGAAAAAAAAATATTGCGAACAGTTTTCAAAGAAGATTCTACGAAAACGTTGAAATCTGTTCGCTAGATAATTCAGAGTATTAGTCTTGAAATGAAGAAGAGCTGAAAAAGAGAGACATCCCTCCGCAACATTATAAACTAATCCTTAAATTAAAGACACTTTTTTCATATATGTAGGAGTCAATTCCAAGAGGTTGATGTTTCCTAAAAAATAAGTTTTCTTTGTACAGAGGATTTACGAGAGATACACGCAAGTCCTCTAAGACTGTATGCGTGGGCGTGACTGAAGACTGACTTTATTTGTTTCGCATGAAATTGAGCAAGCGAATCTTCCTAATTAAAGAGTTTTTTTCTGATCAATTCAAGTAATTAAATGGAGACGAGTGCTAAGAAAAGTTCTTTTTCACCTCATGACACTCGATAAACGAGCTTCTATACGCTTTCAACTTAGTACTCGTACGGCTGTTTAAGAATTGAAGAAATATATTTGATTATTAAGAAAATGAAAAATCGAAAAAAAGTCTAATAAACGGCAAATGTACGTAAAGTCAGTAAAATATCATCTTTTTAGCTACCATAAGATCAAATGGAATGGAGAAATAAAAGATATTAGCGCAATTCTAGAAACTGTTTTTCAATAATAGCAAAAACTTATTTGTACTAGTCCCTGTGATTTGTCAATATAATCGTAAAAGGCTCTTTTACAATTAACTTTCTAAGAATCAAGTTTGAAAAGAAACCCCTATATCAAACACGATTTAAAGACGACATCGTTTATGATCATCACCGCTTTCACATAAAAACATCATTATCATCAATTATATATTATGCACAATGAAGTACATTTTCAAGTTCGAATCTCGTTAAAGTATTGATTGATGTCAGGCTAAAGACAATTAAACGGCCTTACTTCGCGGGGTTCCCTCTAACATATTTCGCGAATCACCGTTGTACAGTAACTTACTGAAGGAAGTGTTTTCCATCACTCTTAATTCAATAAAAAAGATAAACAACTTATCTTAAAAAATGGCACATCGAATTCGAAAATACGTTCTTCCTCGAGCCTGATAATTAAAGTCTCGTACTTATGCTTCCCTTATTATATATATTTTTATACAACGTCATTCAACCCAAAGCCTTAAATCTTGCATGAGGATGTAGCGTATGGAATCTAAAGTGTACATCGCGCAAATCTCAAAGTAAGCCATTTTGAATAAAAGGCATCATGTTAAACCTCCCAAGTTTCTCGTTTCATTATAAATCACCACATAATATTTTATCAAGTATTCAAGTAGGTCAAACCGCAACTATAGAGCATTATCAAAGCTTTCCAAGGCTTTCGTGATCTAGTATCTCAGTAACTTTTTATGATTGCGCATATGGACGCTGGGCCATTTTAGATATGAACTCTCCTTTTCAAGAAAAGAAATAGTATACCATTTGCTTCAAATAACCTTGCGCTAGGGTGGCCGAAAAAATCACACTTGAGAAATTTCAACGGGCATGTTTACCAAATCGTTCTCACAGGAAAATAAATGTATGCGTATTTTTTTTTATTTTCAAACAAAATTATTTTTAGCACTCGCTGTGAGGCTTCAAAGTATCCTGATTTAAAGTAGAAAAATCCTAATATCAGCTACAGGTTTGACCCAGAGAGCAGCTATAGATTTATTCACTTATTATCACTCTGTCATTCAACTTATTATCAGTCACCGCAGCTTGGGACCGTAGCAAATACGGTGCACAATAAGCGGCCCAACCGAGGGTCAACTTTTTTTGCAGCATCCACCTGCAATCCCTTCAGCCGGTGTTCAACTTAAATTTGTCATTTTCCATAAGCTTTTCTTACTCTTTTCTCAATGTAAATTAAACGTTAATTAATTTTTTTTTTTTTTGAAATTTGTTCTCAATAGTCTCAAAAATGTGTCTTCAAAATGTCAAGTTACACAAGCATATCTGAGGCTCTCAAGGGACCTCCACATATTGCCATTTTTATACGCCTAAAACTTTTGCATAATATTTCTAAAACATAAAAATGCGATAAACGCAATGTACACCGATCAAGCATATAGAAGATCAAATAAATTGACTTATAATTTCCTGACCAAAATGGAAGAAGTAGAAATAGGAAAAATTTTACATGTTAAACTCATGTTAAATATATACAATATATATAAATATATATATATATATAACATGTTAAATATATATTTTTTTTAATGAAAAAACACGTATACATTTATTTGCCGGCGGGAACGATTTGGTGAACATGCTCGTTGAAATTTCTCAAATGTGATTTTTGGGGCCACCCCATCTTGCACTATCATTATCGAAGACTAAGTTTCAATATAAAACTACATTCTACGAAGAAACAGATTATTTGAACCCCTTTTTTTACTTCTGAAAAAAAAACTGGTTGTAGCTCCAACTTTGCTTTTTGAACATTAAAGAATAATAAATTGTTTAGTGTTTAACCTTTAATTACAGTAGTATTAAACTTGTTATTTAACTTGGATAATATATAGAAAATCGGGAAATGTAACAACCGATAGAATTATGTGACAGACCACATAGCTTTGTCGTCAGTGTGAAGAGGTAGTGGTTATTATTGTGAGCTTGGAATGGTATGTTACACCACGTTTTTTAATCGGAAGAAAATGGAAAGCGAATCGTCGTTAATGTACCAGCGTCTAACCTCGAGAAACTTGCCTTTTGCGTTTACTTTGACATAGCGATAAGCACTATTACTGTACGCTTGTTGTACTATCGGAAAATAAATACATGTGTACACTTAAACGCATAGCTTTATCAGATTATCGATGATTTTAGAGTCAGAAGTCATAGCTGACGGGAAAATAATTCATCCCTACCATTACACGTCAGTATCCAAACAACTCGTTGGCTACCCAGTAGAAAGGACTGGAAAAAAAACCTTTTTCGAGTAGCGGATTCTAATAGTGCGTAAAACGGAGTTGCAATAGGACCTGGAGATCCTTGAAAAGTCCTGGAATATTGAAAGAGCCTGGACATTTGCACTGGCATTTCTTTTTGAAGTGTTAATAATTATTTTAGGACTTTTCTGCTTATTTTACCAATTTAGATTGATAGAAATTGCTTAAGTTACGTTCTAATGAAAGAACGCGAGAAGCGTATTACCTGTTACTTTTTCCAATACATTAACAAACTTTGTATAGACTGAAATAATATTCGAAAAGCCTTTTATTTATCAGGGTGTAATGAAAAGGGCAGTGTTAAACATCGATTTCGGGCAGTATTACATTTTTTTTAAATATTAAATAATGAATAATAAAATATGTAATAAATAATATGTGTATTTATATAAGTACTTGCACTAAGAGAGGTTTATTGCAAAACTCCACTCAATTATTACGCAAAATATTTTGAAAACAACTCTGGAAATACCGACTACCGCAATTCGTCTTTCAAAAATGATAACTTTAATGGCCCTTTTTTTTAGCATGTCAGGAAGGCGAATCACCCATCGGCCAGTATTGAAATTTCCTCAGAATATACCCTACACGGAGAAAAAAATCCGGGGTTTAACGCAAGAGAGTTCAAGGCGCTAACGCATGGACTATTCAACAGGCGCATATCGCAGGCGTCTCTTGTTTTATTTCCAAGAGCTGCCACGGACTTTCTCGGTGAGACTCCTTGCGATTTGCTTTTAGACCACGCCGTCTGTCTGTTGACACGTTCGCACCACTAAATGTTCGCAAGGAGACTCACCGAGAAAGTCCGTGGAGGCTCTTGGAAATTTTGCTCGCACTTTTAGAATTAATGCGTGACAAATGTTGACGCGCTAATCCCTACATTTTTCTCTCTGTGCAGCAATGATTGATAATTTTGTGTATGTCTATTTTTGAACTGTTTCTAAAATACCAAATTTTTTATAATATTAACACGATTTTTTTCCGTATAGTAGCACGCAAGTTATTAAAATTCTGCGTATAATATGTTCTTTGGCTAATTTTAAAGATAAGTATGTATAGTATTTTGCTAAATGGTTAAGATATTTTTTAGAATTTCTTCCCTAGACCTAGGTCGAACTTGATGTAAAAAGTCGATTTTTTATTAAAATATAATGAATAATGATTTTCAAAAAAGTATACACATTTTTGAAAATTTGCGACTTTTTTGCATCAAGCTTCGCCCAAGGGCTGAATCTAGGGATAAAATTATTAAAATACCTTGACAATGAAGTAAAATACTGTGGAAACTCGCTTTTGACACAAGCCCAAGAACTTGAAAAAATGCTAATTATTTCCAGATTTATTCCAATTTTTCGAGAACATCTCACTTTGACGTTTATTTTTCACTATCTTTACATTTAATCGATACTTTGCCTTTAACTTGGACTTATTAGAAGCAGAATTTAATTAAATTTCGCGTTATTATAAGGAATAAAAATTTCACACTAATATTATAAAAATTAGGGGACTTTGGCAACATCTCAAAAAACGGGCATGTAGATAATTTCCGTCCGTATTGTACCAGATCTTTTCTGGAAATTACATTGCAAACAGTACAATGTTTTGAAATTGATTTAAGTTCAAATTTTGAATAGAATTTTTTTGAACATTGTCCTTGAATTTCAAAATCCGACTTCTGTAACAACCCTGGTAAAAAAAGTATTTGCTTAACAGTAGTAAGCCCTTCAAATTTTAGTTGGATCGTATGATAAGTTCTGTTTTGTGTCCTATTGTAAACAAATCATGTTGAATCATTCAGATACGATTTTTGGTAGTGAATAATTATATAAAATTAGAAGTTAAAAAAAAATGTGCTCCTAGAACTTACTTAAAATGTTCCAAACCCCCACTTTTTTGGATTGTGTTGATTACACATTAAAAAAAAATTTAACATGTCACGATCGAAATTTCTTTATCTTGAATTATTGGAACATGGCATTCTTTTGCTATCATAAAAACATTTTTTTTTCGTTGTGTGAAAAATTTAAAAAATGTTTAAAAAAGTCAAATTCACAATTTTAAAACCGCGGAAATTTTTTTTCATATTAACAAAACAATGTCATATTTCTTCGGATTACAGCCGAAGAAATTTCAAGAAAAGGTTAACATTATTTTTTAATGTGCTAACAGTATTCAAAAACTTTTTTTTCTCACATTTGTAAAAAGTTCTTTAAGACAAATTTTTATTTTTTTTATTTCATATTATTATTCACTACCAAAAACTGTAACTGCAAAAAATTCAGCATAATTTTTTGGCCCATAGAAAAATTTCTTTCAATTTTTCAAAATCTGAATTTTCAAATCCATACACAGAACAGATCTTACTATCAGGGCTTACTACTGTTGGACAAATACATCTTTTATCCACTATAAGAATCCGCTACTCGCAAAAAGGTTTTTTCGGGCCCATTATAGTACTCAGGTTATCTACATACGACGCAGAGAAGTAAGAATATTTTTTGGAACAATATTATATTATATTATTATTCAAAGTTACTTAGCTAAAGCTTCATTTGAAGCTTGCAAGAAATTTGAAATCGAAAGAGCAAAAAGCGTCCATCAGAAGATTAAAATGTAGTGAAAAATAAATGCGTAAAAAATACAGTAAAACATAGGAGTTAATTTTGCAATCAGAAAAAAATTTCTTGAACCAGAAAAACGGTTTGCTTGGATATACATGAAAATTTGGTTGAATAAAACAATTTTAGTTCATTCAAAAAAATCATCCATCTGCAAAAACCAACAAACATTTTGTTGATTCGTTACAAAAATCTGTTAAATTATTGCACAATGATGAAAATTAGTTGGAACGAAAGATTTCTTGACCCATGATTTGTTAACAAAGAAAATTATACAATGCGCAAAAAACCTTTTCAAAAAACAATTAGCTATAGCTTAGACCATAAAAGTATTTTTAACTGAAAAGGCTGTGATATTGTCTAGTCTCTAGATTAGATAGCTCATTAGCAGGCTAGTGACAAAGCATTCAGTAAAGATTTAGAATTTTTGCATCTGTAAAATTTGTAGAGCAAGTCTATGAAACACTGTAATTTTTATTTTTAATAAATTATCGTGGATCACTGTCACATTGATTCAATGTCAATTATTATTAGCATTTGCTTAGGAAAGTTCAGAAATAATTTATCGAGCTATTTTAACTGCAAGATTTTATGGTAGATTTTTAACTTGAGGGGGGATCCTGCTTTAGGAGGCCTAAAAAAAGCGTTTTTGGGAGGATTTTTTTTGGACAGAAAAAAATAAGCAAGTCTAGCGAACTTTTTAGCATATTTTAATATATATTTAAACATTATAAAAAAAAATTTTGAGATAAAAATATCGGCGGGATTCAAAAGAATCGGCCGGATTTAAAATAACGACGGGATTTTAAAAAAATATCGGCGGGCAAGATGGGACTGGTAATTTTCGTCGGAAATAAAAAAACAACAAAAAATTTAATTTTAATATATTTTTCTTCTATGTGAACTAAGAAAAACCCGAAAAAATTGTGAATTCAAAATTTTTCTCAAGTTTGAAGAAAATTTGCTTTTTGCAACAACAAAAAAATCATTTCAACTTGCTAAAAAAAGTTGTTTAAAATTTGTTTTCCATGAATCTTTTTAGTTCAAATAGAAGAGAATACAAAACTGAAGCTAATAAGCCTCAGTTCGTTCTGATTGGTGGTCTAGTTTTCTTGCAATCACGCCCGCCAGTTTAGAAAAATCGTAAAAACGAAAACTCGAGAAAACGCGCTTCAAAGTTTACGATAAGCTCGTATGCCTGCTCGACGCCCCACCGCGTTTAGTGCTGTATCTTTAAAAATACTGGGAATCAGCCTCTATCACTTTAAATACATATTCTTATATATATTAGGAATAGATTTATGCAATAAAAAAAAAATCGATTTTTTGAGCCTTCTAAAGCAGGATCCCCCCTTAAACGAGAGAAATTTCCTTTCAATTTTTTCAGAAGATTTTCATAAACTGAACGGCATCTTTCGTATTATTTTTTGGAGAAATTGAGATTAATTTTACCGATATTAAATTAATATTCAACCTTACAATGCCCATGGGTTTGTTTATTGTTTCTGACTAAAAACTTCTCAAATATTGGGGCTTCTGTAAGGAATCTTCTCAATTCATTCTGTTCTAAATGATAATGTTTATTTAAAATAGATTGGGTGTTAAAAATCAGTGAAACAAAATAAATGGTACATACCTTTTCTTGTGTTCTGTTCCAGACTATTACACTGTGTCCACTGTTGATTAGATTTTTAACTATTCCACTGCCCATGATGCCAAGTCCCAGGAAGCCGAATTTTAGAGTTGAAGGCATAATGTTCTTCTCCTTTAGAGTTTGAGAAAGAGTCTCCACATCCAGTGGCGGAGTCACCTATAACACCATAAAAACACATGATTTTAGTTTTCTACACATACGTTTTAAGACTAGAATGGGGAAAATGCAACAATATTAATTTCAAGACGACAATAATTAAGGCAGGATACTATTCTATTTCAAAGTTCATTTCTGGTTGATCGACAGAATAGTTATTTTTTATTTGCGGGTATTTATGTTGAGTTTTAAGTAGCATAAGAATCTATTAATCAAATCTTGTAATTTTCCTATAAATAATCCCTGACGAGGATCTCTAAAACGGCCTCAAAATATGTTGGTTCCCTGGTAGTATAAAAAAGACGGAGAAAGAATTAGGAAAAAGTGAGAGGATGGATTTGGTTGACTTTTTACTTTTTCTCCTTCTTTGTTCATTAGTTATTTATTTTTCTCTAATTAGCCTAAAAGTGAGGTAGTTTGGAAATCTAATTTTTAATTGTGAATCTATTTCATTCTCTTTTTGCATCAAATTATTCACGAGAAATTAGATTTCATTTCGATCTCAAATAAAAACATTAATTTCTGAATAATTAGAAAGAATAAAGCAAGAAAGTATCAAATTTATTCTGCATAAAATAAGAAACATTGTGTTCTTTTATCATAAAATCACCTCGACTGAGGTTGTACTCGCTCAAATTTAACTGGTATTATTTGTTTACAATTTCTGAAATAGCTAAGTGCTTTCTGAAACTTCTTGTTAATAAACAAATAATGACTATTAGATCATTCTTCGTCAAACAGAATGTTAGAATATAATGAGAATATAATTTCTAAATAATTAAACAAACGTCATAAAGTAACAATAAAACTGTTGTCAACTTAAAATTTCAAACAACTGTAAATACGTCCTCTTTTCTTCGTTTCTTGTAATATGTGGGCAATGGCCAATTCGTAATTTTCTGCTTTACATAAAATAGCGTATTTTTTTCTCCGTTAGTCCGTTGTGAAAATTGCTATCGCAGCAGAATATCTTATATTGTATAGCCAAAATGATTTCTTCAGCGAATTTTTTTCAATCTTGCAAGCACCCAAAATTAAATCATTTAATCTTGGGTATAAAATCTCAATTACAAGAGATTAAAAATTAGTAGGCATTTGCCTTCCATTTATAGAATATTGAACAACTGTCAAATATACATACAAAATAAGGACTGCGTATTGGTTATCAACAAAAGAGATATAGATTAACGCGGATAATAAAAAGTTAAGAAACAGTAAAATTTTGCTTGCAATAAAGTCAATGTATTTGAAGTTTTCGAGAAAGACCTAAAGAATATCATTTTATTTTTTCAAAAGAACGAACAAGATGGAAGATGCAATTTTTTGAGACACGTACATCTTTTCAGAATTAAAAAATCCATTTTTATCGCTACACTACCTCCGTTTGAATTGTTAGCGTCGGTATTAAGTCCCTTTCTCATCAATAGCAATTTAATATTTAAAGTGACTTTACTGGTAATTTTTATAAAATAAAAATATATCTTTATAAATTTAAAAAATATATTAATATATTTAAAAATAACACCAAACGTGGCTAATATTCACACAAAAAAGGACTTGCGATGCGAGTAGAAACACTTGATTCCACTACACATTTATTTTATCGGCTTGAATTTGCAATATTATATGAAATTCGATTGCTGAATTAGAGGTTACCAAAACCCAGGTCACAATTTCTAGAATAAACTTTACAAGTAATGTTCAGACAAATTCTATAATTAATTTTATCATAAGCTAAATAAGTGGCATTCCATTTTATTTCGCCGAAGTCGGTTGCGGCCTAATTTTTAAAAATTTTCATACTCAACTATAATAATACTCAAGGTTTTCTGTACTTATTCAACACAAAAATTTGATAAATTACAAAAATTTTATTTAGAAATTTAGTTTACAAAATGCAAAGATACAGAAAAATGTCACGTTCAAGTACATTATAGAATAGAGAAAAACTCAAATTCTACAATGTAAAATTAAATTGAAACTCCAATCAGACGTTTTCTACAGTCTTCATACCACAAAAGCAACACTTCCATAGCCTTATTAAAAACGTTGTGTTTGGTTGTTTTAAATTAAAACTTACTCTCAGGACGAAAATGAAAAAATTCAGGATTTACATTTAATGTAAATGGGGTCCTAAATTTTTCCCCATGAAAATTGAATTTTAAACCTCGGTTAACCAAAAAGCCAAATGAAGCTCGGGGCAAACGCAACATTTTCAAGGAGATAAAATGAAGAACTGATTTGCATATACTGTAAATACTATTTTTTTTATTTTTCTCTCTATGAGTTACTCATCCGCGAAAATGAACAAAACCACCAAAGTGTCAAATTTTGAAACGAAAATTTGCATATTTTAACATAAATGTTGAAAAAGGGACTACAACTATGAAAAGTCTGACTAACGATGAACCTTATGGGGTAAGTTTTAATTTAAAAAACTAAACACAACGATTTTAATAAGCCTATGAAAGTGCTGGGAAATAATTAGGTTTAAGTTGCTGTTAAAACTCAATTCCCATTCATTATTTCACAATAAAATTACTTTTGCGCCTGTCAAATAAAAGTTTCAGGACAAATTTGATTCAATTTTACATTGTAGAATTTGAGTTTTTCCTTATTCTATATTGCACATTATTACTGTAACATTACGTGACTTTGCATTTTGAAAATCAAACTTATAAATAAAAATAAAATAATTTAATACATTTATGTGACAAATAAGTTCAACAAACAATGAGTATTATTACAGTTAAGTATAAAAAAATTAATAGGCCGCAACCGCACTAAATCTGACGGTATCGTTTTTGTCGCAATAGTGATCAAGCCTGTTACATTATTAGATCATCTTGTTGCAGTAAAACGGGGCTAAGCGGGGCATATTGGGGAACCGGACCACTCATAAATGATGCTTTTACTGAAAATGAACACCCTGCTTTCAGCAGGGTGGCCGCAAAATTTAATTTGAAAAATTACCTGACTTTTCCCTGACCATTAACATCTAAAGACCAAAATTCTAATCCTGTAACATCTTAAATACAGAATCTTTCATAAATGGAATCAAACAATCTCAAGTTTCAATTTATAAATTTTGTATTCATTATTCTCAGGGCTACCATAGTCTAATTCACTTGAAAAAAGTGACCTATATAAACCGTAAAAGTGACCAAAAGTGACTTATTTCTAACTCAAAAAGTGACCCATATGCATTAACAATTTGGCTAATGTTCCTTTGAATTTAAAAGAATTCAAAAGAATTCGATTCCAGGGTGTCTAGTGAAATTTCGTTTTCAAATTCCCAAATTTTCTGAATCGAAAATAACGTTTTCCCCGGTTTTTTCTTATGATATATGTGTTTCAATTTCGCACCTGATTATTAATTCTGAAAAAGTACTAAAAGATAACAGAAAAGTTTACAAAATTAATCGATATGATTTTACTGAGAGGAGTGGCTTACGACAAGTTTGAAAGAAAATACCTTGAAATGACAAGTCAAAACATCATGTGTATCAAAACTATAAGACATTCATTATTTCTAAACTGAAATTTCAAACAAGGCAGGACGAATGTTTGAAGGCTGAATTCTTGAATTCTGCCAAGGTCTAAACTTAGAAGAAATAAGTTTTAAACATTCAAAAATTCCGTTATACTTGAACAATGAATGTATAAACGATTTCACAATTCAAAATTATTACGTCTTAATTGCTGTAAATTCAGATCATGGTAGAATCTTAGGAAAAATCAGCACAGTTTTGCCAAAAAATTGATTATATTCGATGGAATATAAGCCCAAGAAAATCTTATAATTTACACTTTTTTTGCAATGTTTCTGAAAGAGGGGTCAACAATATTTCAAGTTGAAGTCTGCGTCAAAAGTACGCGACCCTCACTTTGATCGCTCGCAACTTGTCCAAAAAAAATCGCAGAAAATTCTGGCCAGGTAAACGTGAAAGCTTAAGGTCTGTCGAATTAAAAGATATATAATTTAAAAAAAAGTTAAACAACCACCGCAGGGTACCACTAAGAGCAACTGCCATCTAAAAAGAAAATGTCAATAGCCCCCAGTAGAACCGCGGTAAAATACACCTATGGCCACGTCTCACATCCGTGAGATGGGTGGTCACAGGGCACGACGAAATCACAACGACAGGCCGGCGAAACCGGACTGTTTTTCTACATTTCTGTGAAAGTTTCCGTGCATATGCTAGTCGAGTAGCTCTTGGTGAAATTTTCTAGCCTCTGCTTTCTTTACTTCGGCTTTTAGACGTGAAGCATCTAGATGG